>JANTOQ010278695.1:0-13093 GCA_027564595.1 Bythotiara depressa | reverse complement strand
CGTGCGTGCGTGCGTGCGTGCGTGCGTGCGTGCGTGCGTGCGTGCGTGCGTGCGTGCGTGCGTGCGTGCGTGCGTGTGGGGGTATTAAAGAGCCTCGCAAAGCCCAGTACTAATAGGGTGAATGCCAATAACAATGGGTGTGATATTTAAATACTGTAGGAAATATATAGCAAGTGTTCTGATAATTATAATAAAACTATTTTTATAAATAATATAATAAAATTATTTTTCTTTCAGGTTAAACTTACCTTAGTTCTTTATAACTGAAGTGATTATTGGACGATTATTACTTATGAAAATGCATAGGCGCACTATCCTAACATGAATTAATGTATTTTTTGGGTATAAAAATGAATCATGCATGTCGTACTATCATAAATGTACCACATTACCTATATACACTACATAAATATAGCTTACCATTGTTTACAGGCCCTTTAGAAGTACATACGTTTCACTTGTAAAAACATGTATACAAAGTTAATAGAAACGCACATTTACAGCTAATTACATGTTCATTGTTTATACATATATATATATATGTTTTCAATATCATTCCTTGACTATTTAATCAATTCAGAAATGCGGATATTTAAAAAAAGCATTAGAACAAACTGTGTACGGTAATAAAAACATTCATTTGTGAGTTATAATCCCTGTAAACTGTACTATATAGGTCACATGACATAGAACACTCATTTTAGCTTAATTGAATTAATTGTGAAAATTAGTAAATTTTTGGTATGTGTACGATGTTTACAACTGACTTTCAATTAAAAGGGTATATTGTATATTGTAATACAATGGAGAAATACTTATTTTAATTCATTAATTCAGGGGATAAATTTAACATAATTACTTATACGCAAATTTAACGCTAAATTATATTTTTGCGAATTTTTTTTAGTACATCTTTATGATGTTTATAACAATATACTTACCAAATTTCAGGAACACATCTTTTCACACATTACTCTTTTTAGGTGATGTTATTACAATTATCCCATGCAGGTCAAATGACATAATAAAAGTTGGGATAAATGACTGTTCTAAAGGTTCATATCTAATAATTTTTGGTATGTAGGCATTGTTTTAAAGTGTCTTATACATTGAAAGTGCTTCCATATTAGAAAAGATAGGAGAAATTATTTTTATAATGTATTTAACCAGGGGGATATCCATTAACGTGAAATAACTGTTACATTTAATAAAACAAGGTGATATTTGCTATGTTAACGTTGTATAAAATTAATAATTTAATGGACCTGTTGCTATGTTCTAAAAAAAATGATAAATGCTTATTTTATTTTGATCCAGGAGGTAACAATATTTGAAAAGTTTTAACTGAAGCCATAGCCTAGCCTTTTAAAGGAGTGGTCCTGTGGATTACACATTTTCAAATCTCAATAAAAATGAATTCAGCACACATGAATTAGCCTAGAAAACGTATTCAGTGAAATGAAAAATCCTCGTAGACCCCTAAAATTACTGTTAACGTTTGGGTTTTAAGCCGTTGAAAGATATGGTTTTTAATTATGTGCTGTAGACAATTCAAGTGACGTCATTGACGACAAACCTCATTCATGAACAGTTGCTGTATACATGTTGTTTATGAAAAATTGATATACATTTTAGCTTTTGTAGAGTAAATTATATATAGGTAAAATTCTCATTGTTTCATTTAAACAATAACACCAGTTGTCACCACTCTTGTACCATTTTGTTGGTATGTTTTATGATACCTAGTGTTAATTCAATTTTGTCTTTGTTAATGTTGTCAAGTAGTTAACAATACTAAATTAAGTAATTAACTATAATTGTAGTCTCATGTAAATTTATAATCAATAAAGTATATAATTATATTTCTTTTAAATTCATTATTAACAGTATATATATAATATGTAATAAATTTTTTAGTATCAATGTAATTGTTTTGTAGTTTCTGAAGGTATAATCTCAGAGAAACAAGCTAACAGAGTAACAGAGGAGTGTTAACTTTAAAATCATTTTTATCAATAAAAGAACATGTATAAAGTTTGTTTTCACATCAATTTTTTTTCTTGCTTGCAAATGCATTTTTCTTTTCATGTTGGATTAGGCATATGTATTAGATTTCTAATGTTTTAATTTATCATGTATTTATTTATTCAATATTGCATTGTTTGTATTGTTCTTTATTTCAATTTGAACGCATTCATAATATGAAACTTAAGTATAGTTTAGTAAGTACATTGATGTTCTGTAAGGGTATATATATACACATTTATTTGAAACAGTAGAGTATATACACATTTATTTGAAACAGTAGAGTAATTTTTGCTTTCAAATATATATATATATGGACCAACCTAATTTTTGTGCACCAATTCTTGGCAAATAATTTGTTTTTCACAATGATCTAATTATTATAGCAGCAGAACTGTTCAATTCTTGCAAGAAAATTTAAGATTTATAAAAAGATTCTTTCAAGATCTTATAAAAAGATCATATAAGTTCTTGAAAGATCTTTGCAAGATAGTTTACCAGGGCATCCACACTGATGAAGATGATGGTGTTGAGTTAATTTACATTAGTGTATTGTTTTCCTAATTAAATTTATTCCATGGTATATGGTGCAGATAATTTGAATATTAATTATTTTGGATGCTTGTATTAATGTTGTATAATTTTAATATTAAAATAAAAAATAATTTTACATTGAATTAATTTCTGCTGCTTTTTACTCATGAAGGGCAAATGGTCTCTCTATTTAATTTTCTGTTCACAAAAACTAATTTTATAAAGTTGCAAGACTTTCAATTTATTTTTTGTGAACAGCAAATTGTTTAGAGAACAATTAGGGTGTTAATGAAAATCCCCATCTTAACATTGCTCTAGAGATTTAATTGAATTCCTTTGTTTAACCAAATTACTCAAGTTTTCTCTAGCAATTTTAATTGTATTCCTTTATTTGAATACCATCTTCTTTTCTCTAGTTTTACTCTAGGAATGTTTCTTTTGTTTGATTTGCTCTAGTTTTGCTCAAGTAATGCTAGAGCAACAATTATTTTGTTTAATTTGTTCTAGTTTTGTTCTAGCAATGCTAGAGCAACAATTAATTATTTTGTTTCATATGCTCTAGTTTTTCTCTAGCATTGCTCTAGCATTATTACATTCCATTAATTAATTTTCTTTTGTTTCAATTACTCTAGCGTTGCTTTAGCAAAACTCTTAGCAAATTTGCTACTATTAGCTCTAGCAATGCTACAATTGGTTTACATGGGTGTTCTTCTATGGATTGCAAAAGCATTCAAGGAGTCTTCTATAAACAGTAAGGTGTAATATTTCTTATCTTACCGGTTCCACAGCCACCACAGCCACATCTGAATCTGTGTCACTTGATACACTTGACAAGTTTTTTCATTTTCTTCTTGAAAGTTTTCTTTGGAACAATTGTACTATCATCATCAGATGTTGTGTATTAATGACATAGAAGAACTGGAAGTCCCTACAATGTAAAACGTTTATTAAATTATATAAAAATATTTTTCATTCCAAATGTAATTATGTTATCTCTATTAAGAGCTAATAAACAATATTACCATAGCATTAGCATATTCATTTATTGTGTTCTGAAGGTGCATTAGCATATTCATTTATTGTGTTCTGATGTTCCTTATTAAAGCAAATGTGCATTTTAACTTTTTGCTTCAGAAAATATACAGGGATCTTTTTTCCATTTCCTTTTTGTTCCCAACCCACAGTCTTCTCATTTTAAGGTGTGCAATAGCAAGCAGACACCCATTCATACACCCTGACAAATTTGGGCATGTGTTTATGACACACTGAAAATGAATTATCACGTGTCTTACTTAAAAATATAAAGTTGTGATTATTAATTATGTCAAATAATTATTTTAATTATATGCTGTTTATATGTAATGCGTTAAAACTTCCATCGCATACCTAGTCTATTGATAACAAGTAACTTTCATTCTGCCAACATGATTGTTGGAACTTAAACAAATATTTATTGAAGAACGAGAGTTCAACAATACAGGGGAAGCCAGCTTCTCAAAAACAACAAGATGTATCCATGGACTTGAAGTTTTGGATTATTAACCAATCTTGGTCTTATTGCCAAAAATGTGGATATTATTACAGTAATAATCAACTACCAAAAAGAAAACTGTCAGTATATGCATGTCCAAAAGATATGTCATACCACAATCACAGGATATCCCTGTAGAACTGCCGAATTTATCCAATAAGGATCAAGGAATTTTGCAGATATTTACCATCGATACAGGGGTATACCCGCAAAAAACAAACACGGTTATCAGGTGAAGGACCGCAGCAGTTAATCTTCAAAAACTTTCGGAAGATGTCTTTTCTAGAATATTCTCCATAAGTGATGAAAATAGAAATGAAGCACTGCAAAGAGCCTGCAATTACTTGATTGAAAGTGAAAGTAGCTCATACAAGGTCTTCCTACAATTTTCTGAAAAGATGGATGGTGAAGAAAAGAATCCTTTTTGGAAACTGTTTTACCTGAAAGGTAAATATGTATCCGTTTAACTACATCTATTAAACCATTACGTTTTAGATTGACATCTTTATTTTCTATGGAGCTAATTGTGTAAATAGGTAGTTGACTAACATTTAAAACTAATGCCTTTTAAATAACTTTAGCAAATTCATAAAATGTCATGAATAGAATATGGTTGAAAAGGAAACAATGTATATTAAAACCCATGTGTAACTATTTATAACTCACTTTATTTTAACATGTTATTAAAGTATTGTCATAACAATTAACATGTTATTAAAGTATTGTCATAACAATTGCTATATATACTAATTATACATTATTTGGATTAACATAGTAGTAAATGTTAATAACATATTTAATAAACCTATTTTTATTTTTATTTCGTATTTACAACTTTATCCAGGTATCGAATGCGCCATTTGGCGAGTATTGTACCCGTACACATCTTGGTTTGAGTCTAGCGTATCTGGCAAATCTTCCAGACTCTGCACCAAGAAGATGTTATCTAGCATCAGAGATTATTGTCAATCTTTCCACATGGTGAAGTTGTACTATGCCAGGTAAATAGTCCTAAATAAATGTATTTTAGTATTTTTATTTAAATATTTAAACAGAAGACAGTCATATGAAACATTTTTAATATTGTATAAAATAAGTAAGTAAAATGAAATTTAATATATTTTCTTTTCTTAAGGTGGTTATACAAAACAGTAACTGGGGCCGTCGAGACCACCAAAAAGTTAAAATGTTCACCAGCTCTTGCCTGGATAGAAAATATTTTAGTTCCACCTTTTGGTTATGGCAACATCGGTTCCTGGTGGATACAGTGTGACAGTTTGATTACCCGTCATACAGTGCGTCCCTGTTCATAACAATTAGTGTCCCTATGAATGGGATTTTCCAAAGATAATTTATTTAAACATCTTAATATATTTAGGTTTTACATATGCGAACTCTAATTAAAATTTAAAATATCAATGTTTGTAACATGTTAATTACAGCCCGTTCATTATCACCCAATACATTGTAAATAAAAAAATGTCATTTTAGGTTATGTGGCTGGAAAATAACATAGTTGAAGACTCCTTGCTACCAACAGATCTGGCTGGTCCAGAAGAGTGCCACGTGGCACAAGTGTTGGAGCAGTTGATCCGTGGTTATATGTGTGGTTCAAACACGAAACGATGGAAGGACCACCTGTTATCATATTATATGTACGTAAAACAATAATTAAGAATAATAAAATTTTATCAATTAGTAAAACAGATTATAGAACCATTATATAATTTAAATCATTATGTTAATGCAGTCAAAATTCTAAAACTTGTAATACATTCTTTTAGAAATCCAACTCGAAGAAAAGTTATAACATACTTCTATAGAACGAATGGCAAGATAGACATTTGCTGGTATGGATCAAGAACGTCTCTTTGTTAGATCTCAGGAGATTTAAAGTTGCAATGCCCAACACAAATGCAGATGATGCATTCTTGGTCAGATTTTGTTAAGGAACCTTTAAATTGTAACATTTGACAAATGCTAATAATGTATCATATTATAACTTTAATTAGGAAATAACATCAGTGGTCAAAATAAGAGTAAATAATCACTGTGAAGGAGTAATTTTTTAGCATTGCTTCAGGCTACAAAGCCTGAGGCAATGCTAAAAAAAACACCCTCCCCAGTGATTATTTGATCTTATTTCGACCACTGGATAAATTATTATAGTATTTTAATCCTATAGTGCCTGGTGTCCTTGAAAATTATTCAAATCTGTATTCAAGTCTTTGCTGTTTTGCTTTTACCAGGGGTGTTACAAATTGGAAATAAATGGAAAATTAAAGTTGACAAGTCCCCCTGATCTTTCATCAAATTTACAATAGGTGTATCCAGGCATTGATAGGGTTAAATATATATTAAGTGCATGATACTTAAAAAGTTTCTGTTGTAAATTAATGCCTTTCTGCAACTAATTTATACAAAAAGTGCCTAAAAAATGGAATGTTGAGAAGGGGCAAGGTAAGGAGGGTCAAATTTAGTGAATAATTGATTGATGTTAATTGTGAACATTCTTATAACTCTCCAATATACCTACTGCTTATGATATATTATGTTTTCAATGAAGAAAAAGGGTTTTTCCAGCCGTTAGAAACTTTGGTTTAACTTGATTCCTATAATTAACCCCCTGGAAAAGTAAAAATGTCAAGAAATTAGTTTTGATTTATTCATTTTGATGACGCTGTTTCAAATTACCATTAAAATCAGTAATTGTAATGTAGACTGCTTTGTTTGTAAAAGTGTATGACCATAAAGGTTTTGTGGAATAATTAGAACTAAATCAGGACTTTTTATAAGACTTTTTTTTACTTGTATAATACAAAATGTTAGTCATATACAGTCTTTTTTACTAAAGATGATGTACAAAAAGATAGTGAACACCAGCTGATATCAATAAATCAATAAATTTGAGCAATCTAGACAAACATGGACATGCTGTATGTCCTAACCATCCTTATTTTTGTAAATAATAATTCCTATGTGAAAAAACTTTAAACAATGAATTATTCAATGATAGATATATTCTATTGAGAATTGTTACCACATGTAGTTTTTTTCTGCACATGTCTTGAACCTTTGTTAAATGACCGGTTTGGTCTCAGTGGGAGCTGCTTAAGTCTCAGTGGGAGCTGCTTAAATGAAAGAACTCCTAAAATTGTGGCAAGCCACTTCCGTTCGTGAGATATATAGTTTTTAATGTTAGATTTTTCTTTCCACATTTGTTCAGTTTTCACACTAATTAAGAAAGCATCAAACTTTCACTAGTGAAAAGTTTCATGTGTACCAAACTTTGGGCGTTGAATCTGTCCATTTGAATTCGATTCTGAGACCAAACCTCTCCTTTAAGTAAGTAGTCTTGTTGGCGATCTTGCATGTTGAAATAGTTAAGAGACTTTTCTGAATCTCCTAAAATGAGTAAAAACTGACATTAATTATTAGCGGTTACTTTTGTCAAATGTTAATAAAATATTAATTAAGTAATTTTTTTTGCTGACTTCTAGGTGTTACACTTCTACCTTGTCGATGGCACAATGGAGATTAGAGAGGTACATAGTCCTAATGATGGCCGTGACCCATTTCCTGTATTAATAGGTCGACGAAGGATGCCTATTGATCGTAATAATATTCCAGGTATGTCAATCTTGAACTGATTAGTGAACTGGAGGATGTTATATTAATATAGCTGTGTTACAACAGTGAAATGTATTAGCTAGTGATTAGCTAACAAGTTTTATTTTTAGTCTCATTCTCTTTGTGTGTGAAAGAACATTAATTAGCTTAATTGGTAGTGATGCCAGCTTGTAACCCTTTTCTAAGTTTGAACACAGACCCAAGCAAATGTTCAAAAGAGGACCTTTCGGTTTATACTTGTCAATTGTGAAGTTGTCCAGTTGAGTGGGAGAACTTCACTTGACTACTAGATCCAGCACAGTGGAAGCTTTAAATATAACCAGAGCTTTGAATTTTTAAATTTTTTGTCATTGTTTTTATTATTATCCTGTAAGAAAACATTTTTTCCAACATATATTGCTTTACACACGCATTAATTGTTCTGAGTGTAACTGTAATTGAAACAGATGTCAGATGTTTTGTTGTGTTTTTATTGTAGCTTCCTTTCCTTCTATAAATATGGAGCTAACTGAACACGAGATTAATGAATGGTTTATTCCGATACATTTCAAACTTGGTGAAACAGTATTTATTATGGGACGCCGTTTCCTGCTATATGATTGTGACAAGTTTACAAAAGAGTATTATAAGCTAAAGTTCAATGTTCAATGTTTTGCACCAATTGATGTCAGCCAAACGGCACTAAATCTTACTAATAAGGTATTTAGTTTATCTTCCTGTATATCTTGTATATTATTATTTTACTTTGGTTTTTATGTTTCCTTATTTCACATCTTTATTCATATATATATATACTTAAAAAATATTCATCAAAATTGTTTAAATTGTTTTACTCTCAATTTTTCTTCAACACATCACAATAAATGTGCAATTTTAGGGTTTCGTTAGAAAATGCTTCAACTTTGGCAAATTGGAATGCAGAAGAAACATACAATTTTTGACATGTTTCTTTCATGTGGTGCCAAGAGTGACTGCTGATGTCAGCTCATGGGCCAAAATGCCACTCACTCTTTAACTTTACTGACCAAAGAACAATCCATTAAAAAGTTTAATATTAACAAGTCCCTGTACATAGGATGACAATTGGGCCTGCATTAAATTTAACATTTTGGATGGATTCTTAAGGCTGTGTCTCTGTCTCTGTAGTCATATTGATTTATTTTAAAGGAAATCCCACCATACAATGGCTTTGGTTCAATTGAAGATTCCCTCCAGTCATGCTTATCATTGGTACCTCAACCTCCAAAGAAAGATTTTATCAAAATGTTGGAAAATGATAACAAAGTGTTGAGATATGAAGCCATTCTTGTAAGTTGATGTATTACCTTTTATAGACTTTTCCTGAAATTATTTTTATGAGAAGGCAAATACATGGTACAGACACATGGTACAGTCTTTGTTGAAAATTTAAATAGCTATTGTATACATTCGGTCAAAAATCTCTAAATAATTATGTCATCACCCTAAGCCTCGTTCCTATGCAATTTCTTTAAAAAATTTATACCTTAAAAAGCTGTATTTGTTTCAAGAAAAATGCTATGATTTTAAAATCTTGAACATAAATACAACTTTTGGCGGAGAAACCGATTCTGCAATCCGTTAAAAAAAATAAAAAACACGACATTTTTTAACGTCACGCAAATTAATTTCAGCAAAGGTCTATTAGACATAAATTATTTGAGTCATATATTTTCCGATTTAATTTGGCCAAATTACTTTTGTATTTTTTGAGATTTTATTTTCGGAAGTTGTGAGTAAAGGAGCGTTTTGTGGAATTTAATATCGCGGAGAAGATAACGTTAATAAAACTTATCTTACAAACTGTTATAAAAAATACATACTCAGATTTATTCATAAAATCCATCTACGCTTTTCCACTAGATATTTCCCATTATTTGTTGGAATTCATTTTTGAGGATACCTTACACATATGAAATTTGCGGAATAAAAATTTGCGGATCGAAGATTTATTCAGATTTCTGCGCTATTTATTTTGACTAATTTAACAAATCCACAAACGGCTAAAAGATACATTGACAACAGTATGTCTACTTTTATGACATGCAATATACCATATACGAGAGTATATTTCGCTAACAGAACAATTACATGTGATGGGGGGGCAATTCGTCCTGCGAGATTAGAACAATCTCAGCAGAAGTGTTTGTTTGTTCTCAGTGCCTTCATTTCATGAGAATAGCGTAGTAATGTATGTAGGAATGTACAAAAAATTGCTTTAAAACATTACAAAGTTTTCGCTTACAATTAATGGGATTGACGAGGGGATAGTTGCTATATATATACTAGGAGATGAAGTCCCTGGAACCGATCTCGCGGTAATAGTCTTGGTTAAATTTCTAACACTTTTTTTCTAATGCTTTTACATTAGACAACGATTTGAGAGTTGTCTCGCGTTACATGAAAATTTCCTCTTCATCAGGTCCACGACACAACGAATCGTATCATAAGTTCTTCTAAAGGCAATATCTTCCATACTTTTATTATGGTTTCTTTGCCATCCCCGTAGTTCAGTTATTTTTATGTAGTCTATATCTAGAACGTGGTCTCTACGAAGATTATATTTTATTTGTTTAGGAATCTGTCCGTGCAGAAGATAAACTACGACGGTTCATAATATCTTATCGTCTGTCCGATGAAATGATAACAATTTACGAAAAGGCACAGAGGAACTCTGGTATAATCGGTGGTAAATTCTTAGAGCGTACCAGAGTGTGTAAACCTGGATCTCAAATAGACACTCCAGAGTTTTACACGCCAAGCGACTTTAGCATCGGAGCAGTTGTGGAAATCTTCAAACACCGTTTCATTATTACCGATGCAGATGAGTACGTACTCAAATACTTAGAATCATTCCCTGGGAAGTTTCCTTTAGCCACCATCAATTCATTTCGCATGAAACACGGTAAGGAACCACTGGAACCATCAGATGAGAAAGCAGCTAGTGCTTCAAACGGAGGACTCAAATCGGAACAGAAATGGAGGTAAATTAGCTATTGGACTTGTACAGTTAAACCTACTTTAAGAGTGCTAGTTTTCGCGGAAATTATTCTCGTGAAAAGTAAAACCCGTGAAATACATCGAAATTTATGTACCATGAAATTAAAAATCCACGAAATTTCCATAAATCTAACCCCTGAATATAAGCACTCCTAAGGTAGATATAACGTAAAAAACAACACTTATATATATACAGTATAATAATATACATTGGAAGGATGGTGGAATGTGACCCCTATAAAGAAGTTTTCTTTATATAAAGGTGCCCTCTATTAACAGGTTTGGCTGTAGCTAGGTGAGAACAGCTACTTTGACAAGCTAATATTTACACAATTCTATGAAATAGCAAAAACATTAGTCAAGTTCTAGACCGTTTTTAAAGATTCTTGAGAAGTCAAGGCAAACTGTATTCGGCTACTAATTATTCTTTCTTCCTCTGTGACCCCTATAAAGAAGTATTCTTTATATAAAGGTGCCTCCTATAACAGTTTTGGCTGTAGCTAGGGCGAGACCACATACTTTGATGAGGTAATATTTGCACAATTCAATGAAATAGCAAAACATTAGACATGTTTTAGACTGTTTTTAAAGATTCTTGAGAAGTCGTTGCAAACTGTATTCGGCTACTAATTCTTCATTCTTCCTCGCTCCACGTGCGACTCTCCTTAAAAAACTGGCTAGCTCCTAGTCTACAAAAAAACATAAAAAGCTGAAGATTAAGTAGATTATTCATCTAAATCTTAACATGAATAATTAAACAAAACGTTATAAAGGATTAACAGAAAACCAGTGTAGGTGTTAACACCTGTCAGATAGAACACAATCTCACTGCTCAGGTTGATACCGAAAATAATTTGTAACGAATAACGAATAAAAATAAGATTATTCAACTTATCCGTTCTTTTTAATATTTTAGCAATAACTTAAGTTGCCAAGAGTTATTCTTTATAATAATATGATTAAAAATTCGTATTACTTGTTGTTAGTGTTGATGATGAATCTTAATAACGCTAATAGCTTTTATTTTCTTTGTCTGTAGACAAAATACATGGACCGTAGTTAGAAAAAAATCCTTGTGGGAAGGAGTGGAGGGGAGGAAAATTTTTGAGCTCTGTTAAGAATTCGATCGAGCAGGAAAACATTAGAAATAAAGGAGGAGAGTGTCGTGCTTTGGTAGATGATAATAGCAATATTTCCCCGCTTTTATTTTTAAGAAAATCCACGTCAAGGAAAACTAACTTAGACAGGCAACTTCCCTCCATATTGATAGTTTTATTCAAATTTTATTATTGCAAATTTGAGATCAACTGACTAAAGTTTATTTAACTCGAAGATAAACAAACCTGATTTACGTTACAAACTCTAACAAGACTAACCCCCTGGAAAAACCGCATACGTTATTTCATTAAAGTCTAACCTAACTCACGAATATAATTCCATCGGTTATTTCGAATTCCTGTTACTTTGATACGGTTTGATGTGATTCTTAGACACATAGTCCCAAAACGTACATGTTTTGTTGTTGTTTTCAATGTTCTTGTCCACACGACTTGTAAATTGTTGAAAAGCATTCGTCTTTTCCTACTCAACCTTTTTTAATCAACACAGTAGATTTTAAGAAAATCCCGTCCGTGCGAAAAATTCTTCTTAATGGAAGCCATGATGTAACAGAGAAAGAGTTAAGAGTTTTCTCACTTACATCATTGATGGAAATCGGGATTTAAAGATGTAAGTGGAAAGCTCTTATTATTTCTCTCTTACATCCTTGTGGCCACTAAGCAAAATGTTTCACATGAGAGGAATTTTCATAAAATCTGATGGATTGTTTAAAAAAGTCGAGTGGAAAACGTATAATGTTTTCCGACGTTTTTGCAAGAGGTTTAATTGTAGTTGATAAATAACGATATAATTTGATGATTTCTTTTAGATTTACAGGTGATGGTCCAGAATATAAATGGAAAGTGTAGCTGCTTCAGGGGAAGATATAAATAAATTTTGTAAATAAAAAATAATATGTAAATGTTGATTTGCTAACATAAATTAATTCGTTTTTATATTTGATTATATTTATTTCCTACCTCCCTACCTGTTTGCTAAATCAGTAATTTGAGGGAATTTTCTAACTTTTCGCGAAATATTTGAAAAAGGGGTTATTTGCGAAATTAAATCCTCACGAAAATTTTGGGAAAAGGTCATTCGCGAAAATGAACCATTACTAATGATTTACGGCGAGAATACAGGAAAAATAATATTTATTTCTGCAAATTATTAGCTTTCGGAAGCAGCCAACGGAGGTGTTCTAGGAAAACAGGTGTTCTGAAATGCCAGGAAGGATGTTTTTAGTAGAATTTTATA
>JANTOQ010278694.1:0-20964 GCA_027564595.1 Bythotiara depressa | reverse complement strand
TTTGTTAAAGGAAATTGTGATATGTGATATCTCTGTAAAACATGTTTTGACAAGAGGAATTTTCATTCTTGGTACAAATCAAGGCATGCATCTTTAGTAATTTGTGTCAGTATCATTGATCTGTTACAGATAGTTGTAATCTGTAGCAACAACAGAATAGGAACATAAATTTCATGGGTTTGCTAAATACCGTGCCATCCATGCTCCTGTGCCAAATTGCTCCTATGCTCCCATGCTCTTGTGCCACTGTGTTATTTCTAAAATGGGGACCAACACATGCTAATCCATTCATGTCACAACTTATCCCCCTTTCTGGTGGGAATTTTATGTCAGTGTTAATGGATTACAAAGGAAACCCAGAACACTATTCGGTAAAGTTTTGACCCAATCACAGCACATGCACAAAACTTTTCTAGCGGCTTTTTTTTCTATTTTGGTTGCAATTTTATATCGGTGTCAATGATTACAAAGGAAACCCAGAACACACTATTCTATAAAGTTGTGACCAAGTCAGTGTGCACATGCAAATCATTTCTGTCAGCTTTCTTCACTTTTATTGGAATTTTTATGTTGGTGTTTAACAAAGGAAATCGATCATGGCCTATCAGGCCTGTCAGGGAAGAAAACAGCTGGTGCATGGTAACCACGCACCTCAGAACTGTATTTTCTGATTGAAGTGCACTGTATTTTTTTTATCGGCCACACAAAGCCACTTTACTGGATATAGATATACATTCAGTATTTTACTAGCCCCCTAACCCCAATTACTTCATGAATATTACTCCACTTGTTTTATATTTGAACAGATTTGCGATTCTTCAGAATGGTATTAAGATATTTTGAAATATTTTCAGTTGAAATTGAAATAAATAACAAAACATTTGGTTAGCATGCAAATATTTAAACCTTTTCTTATGACACACAGATCTTTGATGTGTTTATGTCAATTATTTTTTAGTTCAACAGCCAAGCAATATTTGTATGACCTCCTTGTCAGAAACCACATCATAAAAATCTTTGGCATCACAAGCCCTACCTTAAAAGTTTTTACATGAATGGTCTCTGTTAAAACATTTTTACTCCAATTCTTGCTTCAAAGAAACATTTAAAAATTTGAATGAATACAAGCATAATTCTATCTTTTTACTGTTTATAATTAGTAAGAGTGACTTCTACTTAAAATAACTTTTTTAAAACATCTGTGAAGGAGAGTTTTGATAATTGAGTAAAAGAAAAACATAAAATAGAATACATGCATGTTTTTATTAAATTATATAGGAATGGATGAAACAGCTGCATTATATTGCGAAAGTAATTTGTTGCTTACTTAATACATGTTGTGAGTTTTTGGATATCTTTATATTTTTAACTTATTATACTTTTTGTATACTATTTGTTATATACAAACTTTTTGCTGAGTTTAAAATCAAAAATAATTCAATTTCAAGTTTGTCTATTTTAAAGGAGCGCGTGCGTTTGTGCATTAAACTTAACAACTACAAAAATAAAAGTATTCTTGTACATGTGCCAGGGGTATAACGAAAGACAGCTCAAAACACCAAAGTTAAGTAAAAATTGGAGACAGTCAGACATTGCATTGAGTTAATGCTAGCAATTAATCTTCAATGTATCATTAAATTAATATATTCCCTAAGTTAATAAAAACAAGAAGCATGTTAAGGAGGATGCGTGGTCACCACACTTCTTAAAATTTTGAGGTGCATGCCTAGGTACAGGGAGTGATTGAACACCATTCCTTGACAGGCTGCCTATTCGTTAATGTTATGGCCAGATCAGTGAGCATGTGCAAACTTTTTCTAGCAGTTTTTTTTCCATTTCGATTGCAATTTTATGCCAGTGTTAATAAATTACAAAGGAAATCGATCATGGCTTATTCGATACATCAAACTGAACTCACTGGTGATAGATGTAAAAACATAATCATAATTTAAGCAAGCTTTATTTATTGTTAAGTCATGCTACCATTCATATATAAACAATGCACAAAATGCTTTCTTGCAAATAATGCAGCTACGATAAATGACTAACTTGGTGCCATAAGCAAGTAGATAGTCTAACCTGAAAAGCTTTGTGTAAATTTGCAATTACCAAGTGATTATTATATGCACCAATGTTTACCTGCTTAGTAATAGAAAAAAACATAATTGAAAAATTTTACTGGTGGGCTTGTCCACATTTTATGGGAAGGATATTAAAAGTTAAAAAAGGAGCTTGTTGCAAATATGGAGAGTTAAGTCAATATTTTTTATTTTATACATTCAATTGATATATCACTGTGATGTAGGCTCTGTGATAGGAAAAAACTGTAAATATATATACAATTGTCCTCTGTATTATTTGCAAAACGTCACTGGTTTGTACTTAATAGTAATTTTAAAATTTCTGAAAAACAGTAAGAAAATAAAATCATAGCTGTATGGAAAACAGCCTTTAGACTGCTAAAGTAGGGAGAATATCCATGCGCTTAATATTTGGAACCGTGGGTTTCCTACAACTATTAATGGGTCATAAATCCTGCTGGGTAAACTACACATTTTGAGAGAAGTTTCTTAGATTCAGAGTACTTAAAAGAGAATAACCTGGGATCTGGATCTATAGATTTAAAAATATTTGTTTGTTTTTTGCAATGATGTTCTTCTTTGAATAAAGTAAAATCAGATAAATTGTGTAAAGTTCTAAATTGCCGGGATCAGACTTTTCAGTTTTGTTGAATTTATAATACAATTAACAGCCATAATTCATAAAGTCATCTTTTGTGGGGTTGCTGTAAAATGTTGGGTAACCCAATTATGAAGTTAGATCACTGCCAAAATTTAATTTTCAAGTCGACTCGTCATAATCCAAGTCGATACATAGAAACTCAAGTCTGTCCGCAATCCATAATAGTCTGAATTTCAAGTCAACTCAATGTAATTCAAGTCGACTCATAGAAACTCACTGATATCAGGTTGATGAGTAGCTTAAATTGATCAATTCAATGCTTTTCGTATGTCAAGTTGACTTGTAATTCAATTCGAATAGTAATTCAAGTTGACTCATAATTCAATTCGTAATCATTTTAATATTCATGTCATGTTAGCATGACATTAGAATCTGTGTTTTTGTTACAAGAAGCGTTTTGTTTCATGGGGTATAATTTGATAGCTGATAGCAAGAAGATAAACAAGGCAATACTGCATGGATTTGAAGTATTTAAACACTGAGGAAGGCTGGTATAAAAAATGTAGATTATGTTGCCACTACCTCAATTTATCTTCATGTATGTTTATTCTATGTTTAGTAATGTTTATTTTACTATCAGACCGTTCTGGACACACCAGCTGAAATAGTGTTTTTTGTTTAGCTAGCTATAGGTATGCAATCCCCATCCTAATCATCCCTTTCACTTACCAGCTCCTCAATAATTCAACTGTAAATATGACTGCTTCCAAAGATGTATAATTTCAATGACTATCTGTAGACTCTAGGTCAAACATGTATCCCAGATCTGTGTAGGTGGCCTTTTTCAGTCAGACCTATTACTGGTTAAGGCAGCTAGCTAGCTAGAGACAAAAATCTGTCTTACCTAGGCAGTTACACATTACCAGTATAGCTACAGCCACAATTTGTATCATGTGATGGTAAAAAATACATGGTTTAGGCTAGAGCTATAGTAGCAGACCTTCACAAACATGAATTACTGAATTTATTATTTTTGTATTAAAATTATTTCTTAACAGTTAAGCTAGGTGTAACTATCTATAGCTAGCTCTAGAAATTACACAAAAACATTCCATGTAATTAGACACTTGCTTCTTTATAAATCTACATATGAAATAATATTTTCTCTTATCTCTCTACCCAAACAAAAGTAAGGTACAAGGGTATGTAATATAGATATAGCTAAAAAAACACAGTATTTAGATAAAATAATAACAGAAAATGTATATACGAGGCAAATAAGAATCAGTTTTATCATAGAATGAATGAATGAATGAATGAATATCCTTATTTTTGGTGAATATTTATTTTATTTTTTGTTTTGTTTGCTGGTTTTTGCCATATATGATCATTGTAATTATAGTGACCAGTGATGTCATATTAACAAAAATATAAGTATGAGAAACTTTCAACCAATGAATTATCTTTGTTTGGTGCATTAGACAAATCACTCACTTTCTACAATCTTTGTCATTAATTATCGGACGTGAGATTGGGGTTAAGTGTTGGTGGGAAACTACATAGGATCACACGTGCCCCTGTGGTTTATTGAATAACATCCGAAATTGTTATTTCACTGATTTACATATTTTATGGATGTAGTAAAAGGACTCAAATGGACCAATTAGGAGCATAGTGAGACCACTCCCCTTGTCCAACTGTGTTGCAAAGCCATGGTCACTTCTATACCAAAGTACCTAAGATGTGCGCATCTTAAAAGACATTGGTAAACTGAAAACATTTAATTATTTCTCTAGTTATATTAATAGACATTTTCGCAACACTTGTGGAATTTGATTTTTGAATTTTTGGTGCTTTGTCCACATATATTATGACCATGATTGTAGGTCCTCTAATGCAACCAGAAAAATCAGCTGAATAACACTATTGAACACCTCTTTCCCTGGAAGCATGAATGTTGCTCTTAGAACAACTCAATTTGCCAGGAAAGGATATATTTTTCTTATAACACTCCATTAGCCAGGGAAGAGGTCCTTTTCTTAGAACAGTAATTTTACTATGTCAAATAAAATACCACTCTTAGAACAGCTCAATTTGCCACGGAAGAACAATCTGGTCTCTAGAACAGCTCAATATGCTAGGAAAGTAACATTCTTAGTGTTTTGTTAGCAAATTCTTGTTCTGATTCTGAAGCCGTTTGCTTTCACGCTAATGCTTCATGTAACCGCGCACAGAAATAGTCAAGTTAATTAACGAGTTGACTTGATTTACCAATCAACTTGAGTTACAGACTACTATGGGTTACAGTCCAACTTGAATCTCTACGAGTTGACTTGGATTACAGACTATTATGGATTACAGACCGACTTGAGTTAGGACGAGTCGACTTGGGGATTGAATTTTGGCAGTGATCTAACTTCACACACAATTGGGCCATCTGTTTGGGTACATACTTAGCTACATATTTGGCCACTGGTAAATTTTGAAGACCAAAGGGCAGGAAGTAATATATTAAGTGAGAGGATGTATGTAAGATTTTGTTTGTTCCAAATTCCCAAGTGTGTAGTAATAATGCCTATTCCTCTCTAGCGACATTGTACAACAAGCCTTTGCTGGTCAGGGGTTTAAACAAAAAATTAACTTTTATCTTTGCAATCACAAATAAATGACTCAAAATATGAAAGTTTTTCTTTCATCTACAAGCACCTGTTTGTGTTAACAATGTCAGTTTCTCTGTAACACAATATTGTACACATAAATTTTGACAACATTAGGGAGTAATTATTTTCAATCAAATGTGATACTACTCACGATATAAAACAAATTTTTTTTACAAACATCAGATGGTTTCTTTGTCCACTTTTATCTTTTTAATATTAAGTACCTGACTAAAAATATATGATTTCCACACTAAGTACCTGACTAAAAATATATGATTTCCACACTCCAATACCCGTGGGTTAATGCCACCTGTAGATGAAAGTTTGTTCATCATCACCCGCCACATTTGGCTTTTTGTTTGGATAAAGCAGTGCATTTCTAACTTACTAGATTCATTTTTTAGCTTTCCTGTTTCAATTGTACTTGCATACGGAAATAGAAAAAAACTGACAGAAAAATGTTTATGTGCACTGAATTGATCATAACTTTCTCGAATAGGATGTGATCAATTTCCTTTGCAATTAATTAAAACTGACAAAAAATTCCTGCCACAAAAGTGGGAAGCTGACATAAAACTGATAGCGAATGCTCATACTTGCTTATACATTATTCTAACATCTATGATTTATTACTTAAGGTGGGTACACCCCATTAAAATCATATTATTATTCTAAATAAAATTATGGTCTCTGTAGAAACTAAATTTACCGTAGAATCCGATTATCGCATTTAAAAAACATATAAAATTTGATTTCCTTGTGAAAAACAGTAACTTATTACCCTACCAGTAAATCTGTTTCCTTAGCAATGCCCTTAACACCGGATTGTAACCCATTTTAAAGATGGTTAGTAGTAATATGGCAGTTATTATTACCCATAATCATTCAACTAGGCTATTGTGATCGATTAGTGCCAAATATTAATCAAAGTGAGTTAGATTAATTAACATGCCATAAGTAAAATATTAATCTTTTTTATAAAGAAGAATTTATTGATTAAATTTTTTTAGTTTACTTTTTCAGAACAGAATTTAGGATCTTTGGTAAATTTGGCACTTTCTTACTGAACGAAGAATGCTCTCATTTCTCCCCTGGAAAAGGGGGTGTGCCCCGCTCGCCTCAGTATGGGGATGAAATAAGACGTTAAGACATGTAATAATGGAGAGGTCTACGAACTAACAATGAAGTGTAATAATGGAGAGGTCTACGAACTAACAATGAACGTTTATAGTGAGAAAAAACAATGAAAGAAAGTAAATACTAATTGGAGGGAATTTAATTCCAAAGTTTAAACATGTTTTTCTCAATACTATGAATTTGTAATTTTCAACAAGAATAACTTGGTAAACTTTATGACATGAAACTTTGCATTCTTTCTATACTTTTACATGTGGTGAACCAAATAAGTTTGGCTGAAATTGTATAATATTAATAGAAAATATTCAAAAAATACTGGTTCTTCATGTAGAGCAATAAAAAGTTGCATAATAATTTTTAGGTTCTGATCATTCATTGTATCATAATAATTTTTAGGTTCTGATCATTCATTGTATCAATCTAAAGTAACACACCAAGTTTCATGTTTCTAGCCTATGTGGTTCTGCAGATATATTTTAACAGAAGATCTATTAATTATGCACATTAATTTTTTATCACTTGCTATTTTTACCTTTTCTCTAATCATATGTGACAACTGAACATAAATATTTCCGAAAGAGAATATATGTCAGGAAATTAATAGTTTTGGGAGTGTACCACCTTAAATTATTGGCACTGGAGCACGAATGACACGGATAGCATGTGAAGGCACAGAATGGCACTGATGGCACAAGAGCACTTTGGTACAGGATTTAGCAAACTCAAATTTGATCTGCAACAGAGACAAAACAGGAACATAATGTCTTTCTTTCTTTGTTAGATTTTAATAATTTGGTGTGAGATAATTGTCTTATTCAGTGTGTATTATTTTCAGAATGAATGAATGAAATATGACATTATTATTCTTAGGAACATGAAGAAAATCGAAAGAAAAAGAAAACAAAGCTTGACGTTGTTAGGAGAGAAAAGAGTATGAAAAAAAGAAAGGTATTGAAATTACGAATCTGTTAAAGTATTTGTACAAGAAATAAACAGCATATTATTTTCAAATAATGTTTTATTTCAAAAGCATCAATGTTGTTTGTCTTCTAGTCTTCAAACAATGAAGCACTCACTGTGATGTCAGTTACAAAAATAATTTTACCATAAATAAAAGTTACTTTTATTTTGTACCTGGTATTTTAAATTGACCTGTCAGTTTCATATTATTTCAGTGATATATTAAAAATATATATTAATTATGTCATAGTTAATCATTGGGCTATGTTTTGAGAGATATTTCTCTCGCCATTGGTTGGTGACAAAGGTGAAAAATATCATTTTATACATATGTATATGAAATCATTTTATTTTTTAATATATTTCATATATATATAATAAGAAATCTTCTTTCATGGCAAGTAAAATATGGCAGTACTTTATGATTAATCTGGTGCAGCCAAACTTTGTAACTTCTAGATAATTTAGATATAATTGTTTTCATTTCATCTTATGCCTAAAAATATGTTTTTGCAACATTGGAAATGTTTGGAAATATTTTGAAACATTTTACTATTGTAAACATTCAATACAACAATAAATATGTATGGCAGTAGCATTGCCAACTGTCATTGCAAATTCAATAAGCTTCAATGTTTCAATATCATTAAATTATTTTGTGTAAATGAGATTTTTAGTGATTTGTATGTAAACAGCAGGTACCTCCTTTATACTTTCAGTTATATTTATTTATTTATTCAGTAAAATTTATTTGTTGGTGACAATACATAAATGCTTATGTTCTAGAGGAATGATATTCCACCTATCAATAAAGAAGATGAAGTTTCAACAGATGGTAAAAACAATAATGAAGTTGATGAGGATGAAGATCTTATTCTCGCTGACTATTCAAGTGATAACAATGATGGTGGCCATGATATGAAAGCAAGCGAGCAAAGGTTATAAACAATCCAATTTATATGAAATATTTATTATAGTATAAAATATGAAGTTCAAAATTTTGAAAAGTTTGTTAAAATAAAAAGAGATTTAAAAATGGAGCATAAGCACACTGAATTTTGAAACTCCTTTCAAGTTGTTTTTACTATTCTCTAGAGAATGACACTAGTATCAGTTATAACAAAGTGCTGCTCTAATACAATTTTTCATATGTTTGTAACTGTTTTTGAGATTTTTTATTGTAAAGCCTAGGACATTGATAAAACTTTATCAAATGGAGTAGAATGTGAGAATGTTATGACATCACACACTTGCTTCAGTGTAAAACGTTCCCTAAGACTTGGGAACACAAAGTTATTGATTGAAATTGAAACTGTTAAGGTTTGGAACTATGAAATAGGTTGTCAAATAGAAAAAACCCAGCAAAGGATGTATTGTAGACATGCATGTAATCTTGTTAAAAAGTGACTAACCAGAAATATGTGTGAAGTTTTCTAAAATTCTTTTCAACTTAGCAATCGTGAAAAGGAACAAGAAATAAATAAATAAATAAAGGATTGTTTCTCAAAGTCCCTAATGTAAAATTTAGAAGTCGCAAAAAAGAGGATTTTATTTTCTGTGAGCTAAGTTAAACAACCTGTAACACTTAAGGGAGTTAAGTAACTTTTCCCGTTTCAAACCAAACTGAAACAGTTTACCTGGAATTGACTTTTATATGTATTATGTTATTTGTATTTTTGTGTGCATGTGTGTATGTTTTAACAGGACACATAATATTTATAGCATTTTATACAAACTGATATATCCATCCTGTATAAATATTCTTTAATAATAATAATAATAATAATAATAATAATGATAATAAAGTTGGACATAAAATTATCTGTCAATGTATGGTTATTATGAAACAAACAATGTTATGTATATGCTTCATGGGTTTGTGACTACATGCCTATGTATAATTTGTACATAACAACTATCTTCACGTTCACTTATTAATTTTATTCGGTAATCTGTGCTACTGTAAAAAAAATTATTATTTGCTAATGAAGAGATATGATGTAAAGGCTCTACGGCATAGATATGCTTAATTTTTATATCTTTAAGTAAATTATTGGGCACAATTGCTTTATCTGCCACACTTTTTTTCCACACAGTTCAGAAGATGACATGGAGCAGGAGCTATCAGAAGAAGAACAAATGATGAAGGTATGTAGTATAAAATATTGAAATGGTCTGGAAGACACCTCTCCCAAAAGGTAAAAAAAAGATTGATGTAAGTGATGAAGAAGAAAGTGAGGACAACCTCACAGAAGAAGAGGTCAGTGGTAACAAAGAGAGAGATAATACTGATAGTACTAATGACAATAACAGTATTGAATGGCATTCTTTATTACTATTGTTGTCAGTCACTTGTATTCTTGTTTTTCTTTAATGTGTCATTATAACACCTTTGTGATCTAATTTTTACCTTGACCTGCTTACACCCCTGCAGATAGGTCATAGTGACGAAGTATTGAATAACAAAACTAACTTGATACTTTAATTTAATGTAACAGTTCTGAAATTAAGGATACTTGAACCTTTCGTTACAAATGTTCAGTATTTCATAAATACCTCTTTTTCTTCAAATAATTCATAATATATAAAGGTATATATTTTCTGAAAGCTTAATAAATTGTATACCTAACCAACCCAAGCAATAACCTTGCTTTTGTAGCTATCGAGAGAGAGAAATATTGCATTTAATTTTTGTTGCTTCATGAAAATGACCTCCAAGTGCCAGTACGATAAATTTTTTCAAATAAAAAATATATCATAATCCTGAAGTCGTCCTCTAAAAATGATGAAGTAAGCAATAATATTCCTCAAAATACAGCCATATTTCGAGATTTACCATACAGAGAAAATTTACATTTTCTTCTCGTCTTTATCAGTTCATGAACAAAGGTGGACATAAAGAAAAGTAAAATCAATATGAAAAAAAATATTATTTTGACAGATCGCTGGCATAAAGTTTTACACACACCTCAAAAATTCCTTGACCTTTGTTTTTTATTCAAATTTTGTCTTCTACGAAATACATTACTTTTATTTATGTATATGTAGAACAAGTATGTATATATAGAACAAGTTTATGGGTATGTTTAAGAGCTATTTTAATGAAAAAAATGACAAATATTTTATAATTTGGATGCCTTTTACTCAATTTTATGCCCCACAACATGAAAATTGGGCAAAAATTGGCAAAATGATAAAAAAATACACATTTTGATGCCAATAATCTCAGTTCAGTTCTGAAAATTGGAAAGGCTATTAGGTAAATTTTAGTTTATAAGAACCTTTAGCACATTTTATATTGCTTTGCTTGAAAATGAACTAGAAACTTTCAAAGATTAGTTTTCACTGAACTTCTGCAAAGTTAAATAAAAAGTCTAATTTTTGTAATGATCTTTTTAAACACAATGTATGTATACATATTTTACACTTTAAAATAACTAGTCGTATATTGAAGAAATGTCACATTAGTTGATTAATCTATAGATGAGAGTCCCAAAGTCCTTCAACGTACAAGGTATAATTTGTTCCGGCTTGACATCTTGAATATCATCATGGTTTGGGTAGTTCCATTCATTAGATTCATTAGATCAAAATTATCTACACATATATTGTACAGTGCAATTATACCATACAATGTTCTTAACATGCGTATTGAGTGGTGTCCTTGCGTGGAAAACAATTGATGATATTATCAAAATTTATGATGTTCAAGAGCTGTAAAACAAAGCAGTAACAAAGTTTAATTACCTCCATGCGAGAAAGTAATAAATCTTATTCACACATTGTTAATAATCTAAATTAATTTGTTTCCAAAGTAATAATAAGTTTGTGAATTATTTCATAATTATTCAAGTATTATGTTGTATTCAGTAAATAAAACCATTTGATTGAGTTTGTGCTAGGTTTTAGATGCTTTAGAAATCAAGCAAGATCGTCATTTATTCTAGGTTTTATAGGCTTACTTATCGAACGAGTGGCCATAAATCATCTTTCATTCCAGGTTTTAGAAACTTAAATATCATATGAGTGGCCGTAGATCGTCTTTCATTCTAGGTTTTAGAAGCTTAAAAATCAAACAAGCAGCCACAGATTGTCCTCAATTCTAGGTTTTTGAGACTTAAAAATCAAGCAAGCAGCTGTAGATCATCATTATTTTAGGTGTTATAGGCTTGAAGATTGAATGAGCAGCCTTGAGTCATTGTTTATTATAGGTTTTAGAATGAGCGGCTGTAGATCAGCATTTATGTAAGTATAACATGTAACATAAAAAAGAACAAAAGTTAAAAATCAAAAATAACAGCCACGTTCAAATTTACTTGGTCTTGGTTAAGAAAGTATCTCCTTTTGTTTAGATTTATTTTTGTAATATTTGCACATAACAGTACTGTAGCTACAATTGTTTTTGTTCCAATAATTACACCTAATTATATTCAGTCCTTTAATATTTCATAAAACTGGGTGTCAGCTATAAAGAAACTGTTAGATGAAAATACTCGTATTGCTATAATATATTATAAAAGATATAATTATAAACATATTTTTACTTCTTTTTTATTTATTTACTTGAATTAGAATAAAGATAAGCATAGTAAAAAAACGTTATTTGCTATCAATCTATATTTTGTTTCTATTTTCTTATACGTTAAGCCCACTGTGTTAAACCAGTCTTCATATCACTTGTCATTTTGATTGCAGTTCATAATAATCAATGGGATATAATGATCTCAAATAATTCCTGAGTAATGTAGTTTTAAAAGTAAAATATTAACCCTTTTGCTATGCTTGTTTGTTGTTAGAACATTAGTATTTTTCAGTAGTTTTTCAATTTGTAATAAATGTATGGGTACAATTTGTACAATGGTACATTTACCATAACAAACTGGTGGAAAAAAATGATTTCAAGAAACGAGATCAATTGGATTTAAATTTTCACTTTTTTGCCAAGAACGTTTTCGCCCAAGGAAAGTTTTTATTTCCACTTTTGACATGAAAAATTTATAAATATAAACAAACATAACGTCTCAAAGGGAAAATTGCAGTTATTTTGATGACGAAGATTTGCTACTTTGTATTGGTTGACAAAATTGTAAGCATATGACTTTTTGTAGTGCTGTCATGTTCCAATTACCTGTTCTAATCATGCCATCAAAAAATTTAGCTGTAGAGTTGAAAAATTTAAACTCCTTGAGCGAGAGAAATTTCTGTTGTCAACAGCAGAGAGAAACGTAGAAACATTAGGTCATTGGCGAAATCTTGTCATAATGGCTAACAAAAAATTAAGTGGATATCCCTCATATACAATTTCAGAACTAGCTTGAATTACCGTGTTACAGTACGATTTTATGTAATACAAATGAAGAATTATAGTGAGATAAAATAATGCAGTAAGAACACTGGAAAATAAATTGTGGCTCCTAAACAGATTGTGAAAAGCAAACTTAAAAATAAAGATTTCTCTATGAACATACACAAATAGCAAAATAAAATGAAAGCATTTGCGGCGCTTCAGCCTGATATGCTACGTCTTTGTTTTATCTATTAATCAATTTTCTTTTATATATTTCTCCAAACTAAATGTCTGTCTATATATATTTTGTGGTTTGACTAACTTATTCCTTTATATCTTATAACGTTTTGCTTTAGCTGTTTATGGAAAACAACATTTTAATAATACTAACAATGCTATTAGTATGTAAGAAAACATCACAGACAATGAAATTTTAATGATACTTGTTGCTAATTACAAGTAACACAATATATATGTTTGCTCCACACAGTTAGTAAAAATCAAAGATAAAAGATTTAATGACTTAGTAATTATTGTCCACACATGGACAACACTTCACTCGCGGGTGAGTGTATAAATTGTACAATACTTCTTTCTTGTACTGTAACATCAATATGTAAATCCTACATACCATTCTCTGGCATTATTACTATCCCAAACTACAACCAAGGGATCATGTGTAGTATATTGACTGTCCTGGCTGCCTATTTGTCTGCAGATTAAAAAATGTCTGTGACTGTGTCAGGTGCAAGAATGATTGCTAGGTTTGCTGCAAGATTCATAGTAGAAAGA
The DNA here is from genome assembly GCA_027564595.1 of Bythotiara depressa. NCBI lineage: Eukaryota > Metazoa > Cnidaria > Hydrozoa > Anthoathecata > Bythotiaridae > Bythotiara > Bythotiara depressa. The sequence goes on along the minus strand of JANTOQ010278694.1, from coordinate 7,446 downwards.
CTATATTTAATTTATACCACTCAGGGTGCTCAATACTGTCTTTCTTGTGGGTAACTTTTTGAAATTGTACTTCTTGCCTCAATAACTTCTTTATGCATAATATAATCTTTACTCACATTTTTGGAGAAAATCCTTTAGTTCTTCCACTGGTGGTAAAGTGGTCCTTTGTGTTCTTTGTACCTCTTAGAAATATGTCAACCAACTCGTTAGCTCGTTTATTCTTTTCAAATGACTCAGAAACCTTTCTTTTAAAGAGTTTGTTTTGCTCACGAAGCCATTTTGCTTCTATCCTGTCTAATAATTTATAAAGTTGCTGGGTACATTTTGAATTAATGATATTTGCTTGCATTTCACTTTGATCAAATATCAGATCGTCGCATATACACTTTCCCTTGAAAATTTGTTTGTGAGACATGCTTATTCTGATGCTAGACTACCAAATATTGCTCAGCAATACAATTATTTGTAGGCAAGTTTGATCTCTCTTCTGGCTGTAGCTGATGTAGTGATGCTGTGTGTATCATCGTGATTTGACCAATAATCTTGTGTACATTGTAGTTAGAATCTGCATGGCCCAAAACAAAACAGTGGTCAAGCTCAATTGGCTTTTGCTTTTCTATAGATATGTGAGTCCATTTGCTCATGAAATGGTGCCAGATCAGCACATATCAGAAAACTGCTCTGTAGAGTCTTGAATAAATTTTCTGACGTTCTTTTGAGAAATTTGTTGGATTAAGGGAGACAATCATATATCGGCCTGGCCGCCTGCCTGTGTATCCTAATTTTACTAATCTTCTTTCTTTGTAAAGCCTGTATGTTTGATATATTCCATCTTCTTCTAGGATTAAACTGAGTTCATCACCAAGGTATGATGTCCTACCTTTGAATATCTATTTTCAAAGTGCTGGTATTACAACATCTGCAACAATAGATTTATTTTGTCATAAAAATGTGTTTAAACTTGGGTCCTTTTTCTCAGTTTTTCGTGGAGACTGATCTTTGACTCAATGGTTGCCAATGCAGCTATGTTAGTTACATCTAATTTCTCACAAACATGTGATTTACAGAGAAGGTGCCTTGATATATGATCAGACTTAAGTATTTTTGCAACCTCAAACTCCACCTGAAGGTTTTTACTTACAGAATGTGTTATGAATGCATCATATTGCTCCCACAACATTTTAAGGGAATGCAACTCACACCTGGACATCAGAAAAAAGAAATCACACAGCATTATATTTAGCATTATTAACAGTTTTCTTCATTTTAAAATAACTAGAATCTCAATCAAAACTACAAACCAAATATTTTTAAATTCAAATTCATGTATTTCTAAATTTTAGCATTTTAGGCCATCCTTATATAATTGTATGTTTCGCATAACCCGACTGACCCTGTGAAATTTAAGCTTACTGGAGAAATTCTAGGTCGGTATGTTCCTGAAAATCTATGTATGCAAATTTTTTTTACTCAAGCTTACCCGAGTCCTGAGTGGCAAACTTTATTTTCCCGACCTGAACAATTTTTTTATACTTCATCAACCAAAGCTAAAAAAAAATACCAAAACGTGTATCACATAACATTGTTTTTTTCTTTCCAAGGTCATACTTCATTAGTATATCGTGCATTCTTTGCTGTAATTTTTTACTGTTGGTTGTAATTTAAAACGGGTCACACTAACACAGATTAATACTTATAATTTTCATCCTTCATGCGTTTAGAATAAGTACCATTTCATTTTCTACAATCAACATATTCTATACGTATCTAAATCATGGAGAACAAAACATAATTTGACTGTTAATTATATATTTTCTTCGAAAATGGTCACCTGTGCAGTTCATGTATATCAAGTCTAAAAGCGGTTTCTATTGACTCTTCCATTAAGAAACAAAAAATTAAGTATCACAAGAAGTTATTTTATATATTATTTTAGATTATATGTAGCTATATTTGTATATCAAAATAATCAAGAATCTATCGTCTTTAAAAGAGAGTGATATGCTTAAAATTGATATTTTTAACCTAATGAGACTTAATTGTAGAAATTTATTTCATAATTAAAAATAAATTATCTCAATAAACAGGATTAAAATTTTCCGAAATATTCTGAAATATAAGATTTGAATTTTAACAAACTTCTTTCCTCTGTCACTTGTGTTGGCAAATTATTCCATATTTTTGCAGCTCTGAAATTAAAAATGTTTTGCCAAATTTACTAGCAACCATTGCAGTGTTGCAAATAAGAGATTCTTGTATGGCGGGATATTTTTTGTGATTAGTGTGTACTTAGTTTAGTGCCACCTCGAAGCTGGCACATGTATCATTTTTTTAAGTAGAAATCCAACTTAAGCCTCTAAAACATAGATTAAACGACGATCTACGACCAATTCCCAAGGCTCTAGGAAGGACGATCTACGGACACGCATTCATGATCGCCCGCTTGTTCGATTTCTAAGCCTTTATCATTCACTTTAGTCTCTTAAAATTTGTTGTTATTTGTCTTGCTATATACAAAAATGAGTTTTATTATTTCATTACGGCACCATTACCAGTTGGCGTTAAAACAAAGCTAGAATATTCATAATTACGTAAAAAATATCAACGATGAAGAGTGTGCCTTCTGGGAATCATTTTACAACGCACGTGCATGACCGGTTACTAGAATAGATGTTGAAGAAAAAATAAGATGCTAAAATTCAATTTAAAACATGGATCACGTAAAGTGTAGATAATTGATTCATAACTTATGGTTTTTGTACTCATGTACTCATCTGGTTCTTGTACCTAACTAAGCACTATGATAATTTAGGATTAAGTTAAATGTACTACCCCCTAGATAGTTTATAAAATGCTGAAGAATCAAATACATTTTCTTTGCTTCAGGGGGATTCGTTAAGAAAGTAATAAGAAATCTTTTAAAAATGAAATAGAATATAAGACCGCTGACCATATTTATGCATGCCTCATCTGATAAACAAATATGGTACACTAATCTTATGCCGACATATGTTTACTGAACAGCAAAGGAAAAGTTACACAACTCTAAGAGAGTTTTTAATTATTTTGGATGTAAAAAAAACAAGAGCTTGGATTGACAATTAATAATGGTTGGTCATTTTAGCAATTTTGACATATTTTTTGTCCAATCAACTTGTTAAAACGATCGGCAATGACCGATGACCGACCTTTATTTGCAACACTGCATTGGGAGGGTGACATTATTTTTGGAAGCTCCTCTTGTGTTATTAATGTGGTAGTTTTTTGCCAAATTAAATTTTTGTGCACATGTAGTCTGGAGCAAGTTGCTTTAAAAATAAGAATCCAATTGTTTTTCCAATCAGTTCATGCATAGTAAATGGACACATGTTCCACGTTTACCCCAACTATAGTACATTAATTTTAAGTGGGGTGATAATGGGACACTTTTTTAAGTCTATGTGGAGGAGGGATTAGTGATATCTACTTGGGGTTCAATAATACAATATTGTAGGATGAGTCTTGATTACCACAAATCATTGTCAAAGTAATATCTTATGTTTGGTTCTAGCAAGTCAAAAAATCATCATAGTTACGCAAAAAAACTGTTTGTTGACATAAACAATTTCATTTCAACTCAGCATTGTGCAGCATTAAACTGATTTTTTCACTATTTGAAGGTAAAATAACAATGTTTTTAAAATCAGTTTTTAAGAAGGTGAAAGTTTTCAAGGTTTTTTTTTTAAATGTCCAGTAATTACCCCAGATTATAGCCAGGTAATCCATATTGTTAATTATGTTCACAAACCTTTTTATTTTTCATGTCATGTTTTACAATAAAATAACTCTTCTGATTCTAAAGCAAAGCAAAACAAATAAGTAATACCAATACTGCAACTTCCAGAGTGGGTATATATTGACGGTGTCCTGTTTGGACAGAGTAGTTAGCTATAAAGTTTTGTCTCACCACAGCACCACCACAAACATGGGAGCTAACATCTGACTTCATTCATTTAATACGAAATATGAGTTGACATGATTGATTCCTATTGTTTTATATAAGTTATATATAAACCCTCCTGACAACAGCTAGATGGCATATGGATGGAAACAAAATAATTACTGCATTCTGTAAATACATGTAGCTTGTAGGTTCAAAATTTAGTTCACTTCATTCCACAGACAAAACTGTCCATATTAAGAGTCCTTGGCTATATGAAAGTGAAGTTAACATATGTACCTACAACCCTACACAAAATGTTTGAGACTTTTGCATTTTTAGGCCCTTTTCATGTTCCCTCCCTATTCGGCAGAGCATCCATAAAACCAGAATGGGGAAAGGTGTTAATGGGAAACTCGCTTGAGTTACTTTTGCCAGTGTATTTAAGTCAGAAACAATGGAGAGTGTTCTTAATTCATTGAGTTTTCCATTTCAAGACCTCTCAAAGTCCCACTTTGTCTCATTCTGAGGTAAACAAGGCATCCAACCCTTGCTCCCGTGCTGTATGATTGCGGTTGCTTCAGTTCTAAAGTACCAAAAATCCTAAGTCTTAAATCAACTGTCCATCTGCAAAAGTAATCTGTAAAAGTTTAACTAAAAACTTCTTTATATACATAGACACTATTTCATTAGTTGTGGAATTCATTTTGATTAAATTGGCACCTAATCTCAGTATTATATGCACGCTTGTAGCTACTCTTTCTATCAGTGATGTTCAATCCATCAAACCATCTAACGGAGGCTGGAAATACGTGAAACTAACAGATTTAAACTTTGAATATAAACTTCTTGCTTACTAACCTAACTTCCATCAACATTTCAGATTTCTGTTTTGTCAACATCAACTACTACTTCAATACACATGATTGTGTAAACTTACCTCTATTTAGAAAAGCTTTGCTTATTTAAAGGGCAACTAACGTTTAAATATAAGTTTCGATTTTTTTACACAATAATTGAAACACATGCATGAAAGCGTATTTCATTAAAAAAAACGATTTTTTAATAGCTTAATGAAGGTTTCGCCTACATTTATTCTGCCTTTTCCTCTTTACGCTTGCTGCCATATAACAACAAAATTAATTGTTGAGTTGAGTATAGTTGTGACGTTATGCTGGCTCTATCAATTTAAACAAGCATTAAACATTCAGCAGTGATGAAGTAAAAAATGTGAGATAAGTCAAGCCAAGGAAGTTAACTTCCTTGCCTCAAGCATTGAAGAATTATAATCTAGTCACCTAGAAAATATGCATTGGTGTACTTGTGAAAATTGTATTATTATGCCAACTTTATTCAAGTCAAAATGTTGTCACAAGTATCAAAATTTACTAGACATGAAACTGTATCAATGAATACAGATCTCTTTTATCTTTTGAAAACTTCTAAAAAACTGATGAACTTGTTTACAAAAAAAACCTGCCCTCTAAAAGATCAATTAGAATCATTTTTCTTTTTGCCATGTGCATTGTTTCAAATCGTCGCTATAACTTAGAAGCAGTTTAGTGGTCTTAACTCAAGAACTAAAGGGAAATAAGTAAATATATTATGTTTTTATGTTTTTTTAAAGGTTTATATATGCTATAACAAGCAAACTTATTTTTAAACGTTAATTGCCCTTAAAAACTTACTTTACTTACGATTTACTATCAACTATTCTTTTCCTTCTGTCCTTGTGCTAACTCAGTGTACGTTGTACTCTGCAGCGTGGCTCCCATCTTGGTAAATACGTCTTTTGATTGTTTTTATCACATGTTAAAACTGACCGGTCGTTCCATTCCCCCTTTAAAATATTTGTTCATAATTTGAAAGATTTGTATGCATTTTGAAAGATTGAAAATTTGAAATTTTTTGTTTGTAATTTAAAAAATTTTTGTTTGTAATTGAAATTTTGTGTCCATATTAAAATATTTGTTCGTAATTTAAAATATTTTTTCATAATTTAAAATATTTGTTCACAATTTTGCCATTCTGGGCCACCGTACTATAAACATTAAATATAAGAATTCAATATAAATAAACCAATTGAAGTTTTCATTAATAGCAACAAAGTTTTTGTCAAAATATCTCAGAAAATCTTTAAAATTTCACTATTTTTGGTAATTTCTGCTATTTTGTCTGGCAATCATCAAATTTATTTAAAAAATTATTTGCTATTGTACTGGTATAGCTCACTCCTACTAACAGCAGAAAAATATTTATAAAAATTTTGTGAAAATCAGTGACATCTTACTCTTTTGTTGTTGTTGTTGTTGTTGTTGTTGTTGTTTTATTTGTTGAAAGCAAGAAAGAAAAATGTAATGTAGAAATATGAATGTAAATATATAATGATCCTTGACAAAACACTATGGTTGTGTCAGTCTAGTTAACACTTAGTATGAATCATACTATCAAATGCCAAGCTGTGTTTTTTATTATTATCTTTACTTCATACAGATTTATTACTGCAGTCGTACCCACTCCCAGCTTTCACAATTCATACATGAAATACAGAAATCACCATTTTCTGAAAAAATAAAAGTAGTTGCACTAGCATCTAGACAGGTTAGATTCATATTTATTTTTATTTCTGTTTTTTATAAAACTTTAACTTTTTTATGTAGTAACTTCTTTTGTAGTTACAGTATTTTGTTCATGTTTAATTTTTCACCATTTGATATGAAAAGTAACAGACATTTTGAAATTATGAGATATTATACTCAACCAAGAACCACATTTTTTTCTACATTTTTTGGGGAAAGGCTAAGTATTAGGAAAGTGGTGGAGGGTAAAAGGAATCTGTTACCATAGACCATTAGCAACTAAGAGTCATTTTAGAAAAATAAGGCATAATGTAGCATTTGTAATTTTTTGTTTGTTTCTTAATATTGCGTTTGTATTGTATTTTTTCTTTGTTAGAAGAGAAAGAATTCATATGGAGGTTCTTACCTAAAAGAAAAAATAATTATTTGGTGATGAAAGTTTATACAGGAGCACTACATTGATTATTTTTAAAGAGAATGTCATGTCATCTGTTCTCATAGTTTTATTATAAAGAAAGGAAAACTCTTTAATGTGCACACCTTAAATAATTCTTATTGTTGTAAGAAACACAAATAACCCTCTGTCCATAGAGAATATTTTTTCTGACGAAGAATAGAAAGAAGATTGAAAAGGAAATATATGTTCTGTTTTTATTGTATAATATTTGAACAGTGCTTTGTTAATTTATATTTTCCTGTGTTTTCATTTTTATTTATCAGAATTATTGCATAAATGAAGATGTACGACACTTGAAAAGTGGCAGCAAAATCAATGAAAAATGTCTTGATATGCAGAAGAAAGTGAAAGGTAAAAACTTTCTGTCAATAGAAAAATATGATTGTTGTATTCTCATTGGATAATATCAGATCACAAGCCTCGAAATTTCATCTTCCAAGGGAAACGAAATGGGGGTTCCGTTACAGACACCGTTAGGGAACCTATCTCAA
>JANTOQ010278583.1:2042-13094 GCA_027564595.1 Bythotiara depressa | reverse complement strand
TTTTGTATTAACCTTTGATAACCCTTCGTCGTAGAAGTTTTAAGTTAAAACCATTGAAAAGAGCACAGTCGATTCTATAATAGTTTGTCACTGTTTTTTAAAAAACATCTTCAATGGAGAGAGCGGCACGTTTTTATAATGAAAATTGTGTGTAAAAACGGCATTTTTTGAGAGAGAATTTTGATCGGAAATATCTACAAGAAGAAAATCTGTTTTTAAAATCTGAGACAAGCTATTTAAGTTCTATGTTAGAAAAACCATGCGACGTAAACCAAATAAGCGCAAAGTAAAAGGAAAATATAAACTTCTCTTCAAAAATTAAACCAAATGCGGAAGTCTCTGTAGAACGACGTTGCTTATATTTTTTTCAAGTATGTCATCTTAACCTAATATGAACGTTATATAAAAAGTCATAAAACATACTTTCTAAAAGGTTTTGCTTAAAGAAAAAAATTCTGTTTTTAAAACTGGAGATTTTCCCTGTGTATATCCTTAACCTACACTAGATACAGCCGTTTTTGTGAAATCAGTTCTGAGTGCAATGCGCGAGAGAGTTTCTTTTTTCTGAGTGCGAGCCGAGAAGTGCCGTAGATTCCGATTCCCCGATTTACCGCGCGGATTCTTAAAGAAACTACTATATCTAGTCTATTATTTAACCATGCACGGGAAACTTGTAAACTGAAGGTATATTAAACATTATTAAACAGTTCTAATTAATTTAGAGTACTTCATGTTCTTTAAGAATACAAGTTGTGTTTTGAGTAAACCGCATTTTATTGCTTAAGCACAAGATCACGATAGTAAACTAGTATATAGTTACACTAAGTGCCGCCGTATGGCAGTCAGGTTTAATACTGGAGGCAGCAAATCTGGAGTGCGAAAAATTCACGACGACAGTCTAGCATCACTTACATGAATGATACAAATGTTGACTTCCTAATGGTAGCAGATAAACTATCCAAAGCAAAAAATAGATGCATGTTTCTTACCTTACGGCAACCGAGAGCAGTATGCTGCGCTGTTTACACAACTTCATATGTGTCTTTGTCTCGATGACTCAAATTTAAAACTGTGAGATACAGAGCGCTATGGGTAAATCTTTTACTCCATATTACGCACCCGTTCGACTGGCCATCCGCCTCCTTATGAGGCGGCAATAAGAGATTTATGCTTCAATGTCAGTTTTTCCTCGTGTTAGCAGCTATGAAGCTGAAAAATTGAAGACGTGGTGCCGAAATAGGAAAAAGAAAGCACCGATTTTGGGTTCAATCGATTTGTACATGGAGCTTTAATTTTTTGGTACCAGATATGAATGAGACTACATGATAGGGACTTTTCTATCGTTATCTTAGAATGTCTCCAAATCGGTTTGGGCATTAGTCCTCTCAATAAGAAATAACTAACTACGGAATCATTATCATCAGGTCGAGCTTGCTCGGATTCTATTGACCATCTTCTTCCAACCGTCTCTGTCTTGCTTTGTCGCTGGCAGTTCTTCTATAACATATCATGTATCATCAATCAGTTGTTTTTTGTATGTATTAGGTATGTATGTATGTTTTTTTTCTATTCAAGTTAGGTATTAACACCTTACAGACAATCACATTACACAACACTGCACCACTAGCTGACAAGGACAATTAATGTATATTGTCAGACTAGTGGCGCACACAACATATAACACGTAGTGGGCGTGGCCCCTCGAGGACAGTATGTATGTATGTACTGGTCTTCTAGCACTAGTGTGTCCATGTGTTGGGTGCCAGAGCAGGACGGAGCTCGCCAATTCTTCTTTGCTACGATAACAGTGTCCAACAAATCGACGTCTACGTTCTTTGATGGTTTGTGAGAATGTATCCATGTGGTTGTTCTTTTGTGGCATTGTTGCTTCAGATATTCAGACATGCACTCAGCATTCTGAATAAATTCCCGAAATCGACGGCAAATTTTCGTTCAGTCCAGAATTCGAATTCGAATACCATAAATAAGCATTTTTGTACAAGTATGCGAGTTAATTATATTAATTATGTGTGAATTTAAATTCATAATGCTGTGAACTTAATTGTTTCACGACTAATGTTTATTCCATGTTTCGATTTCTGATGTATTTTAATGTTTCTAAATAACATCAATTTTTTGACATTGACTCTTTTGAGGAAATATTTATGTTCAATTGTTACATATGATTTAAAAACGAAATAAAATAGCAAGATAGTGTTAAAAAATTTAATTATGTACATAATTAATTAGGCCAAATACAACCAAACAATGGATATTTGCGGAAATGTGTGGAACTGCACAAGCTAGAAACGTGAAACTTGGTGTGTTCCTTTAGAATAATACATTGAATCATCTGAACCTCAAAAATATTAATTAACTTTTTATTATTCTACGTGCAGAAGAAACAGAGGACTTTTTTCGTCGAGTTTTAGACCCAAATCCCATATTTCCTATTACTATTATCCAATTGCCGCTGACCTTATTGTGCGGATTTTTTACTTAGAACATCCACAAGAAGAGGACCAGAAGTTTCATGTCATAAAGTTTTATCATTCGCGAGCTATGCTTGTTAACATTTAGAAATTCATAGTTTTGAGAAAAACAAAAAACAACTTTTAAAAACTAAAACTCGTGCAATATTTAACGTAAAAGTTATTTTAATATGCAGTTTTACCCATTGATTTTAATCCCAATTCATTATTCTTTTCCTCAAAAGTCCCTCTCGCATGCTCTTACCTTCTTTCTTTGTTTTTTTCTCACTATATATCTTTTCATTGTTAATTCGTAGGCTTCTCCATTTTATTTCGTCCCATTCTGAGACAAGCGAAGCACACACACACTCCTTTTTTCAAAGGAGCAATGGGAGCACGGTTAGTTCAGTAACAAAGTAGCAAATTTACCAAATGTCTGAGCGTCTTAAGTCTATACTTATAAAGTAAACTGAAAAAGTTTAATCAATAAATTATTCTATATAAAAAAGCTTACTGTTTACTTGTAGCGCGCTAATTAATCTAACTCATTTTGATTTATTTTTTCTGCTAACAGTAGCCTAGTTGAGTGATTACAGGTAATAATAACTACCATATTACTACCAAAAGCGTCTCTAAAACGGTTACAACCCGTAACTAAGGCATGAGATCTGCACGTTGGGTAATAAATTCCAATTTTTCATAAGGAAAGCAATTATTATATGTTTTTGTAAATTTTTGTAAATTTAGCTTCAAAAGAGACCATAAATTTATTTCGAAAAAATACGATTTTAATGGAGGGTAACCTTAATCCCTACGTTCCCGCAATAATTTTAATGACCACATGCTTCCACAGAAAATGCGAATATGGAGTGGGAAACAGGACATCCTCAGAATCCGCTAGAAAATAGAAACAAGCGTTCTAGTTACCGGAACGGTATATTCAGCATCTGAAATCTGATTTTCTTCTTCTTGCGTGCTACCTTTTGGAGATTTAATAAGTTTTAAGTTAAGTTCCACTTAACCAACCTGCATTCTTCGAACCACTTTTATGACACTTATTTATGCCAACTCGACACCCTTTTCCAAATTGTATGAAGTTCCCCTCTCATGACAAATTGATGTATTCAAAAGGAAGATTTTATCTGACTCGTTTGAAACACTAAAATGATTGAAAACAGTGATTAAACTTCAAATTCTCACAACCACAGAGTTGTACACTGACTGAGGTGTCAGGGTCTTTTTCTCTAATGGATATAAATGACATAGCGGGTTAGATTTTCACCATATATTTACAGCCCAGGTCTGTTTTTAAGTAGCATTTCGTTGACCAGCATCGTGTAAAGTATTTATGTAAATTTAAATGTACGTGTTATCGATTATCGATTACTTAAAAATAATTCTAAATGGAAATGTTTTTCGTTGATCGTGAAAAATAAAAATTGCGCTATAGATTATTTTTCGTTGCAAACAAAATATAACGATTGAATCGAGGCTTTGTAGACAAGAAGAAGAAGAAGAAGAGAGCAACGTCATATTTCTCTTTTATGTCGATAATATTCGTAACATCTTCTATTTTAATGGTCTATTTAAAAAATAATTTATAGAAAGATTTAAAATATAGTTTATAATATGATTTTGAGTTGAAAATGTGTTCTGTGTTAAGTTCAGTTAGAACACACATTTCAGTTTAGTGAAATAAAGAAAATGTCAGTCATCACTAACTATATGTCAGTCATCATTAAACAATGAATTATTGGATGCCTTCTAAGGTTTCTCAATATTGATTGGTTATTAACATAACAAATAAGCCAAGCAAAATATTACTCAGATATTCCAGATACTTTAATTAATTATTCTATTATCATTGATCTATTTTAATTAGCTAAAGAGAGAGTTATAGAAGCAGCCATAGGTTCCCTAAGAACCTCTCTTTTTCCAGGAAGTGCTCTTATTTCTCTTACGACATCACTTTTTCCAGGAAGAATGCCAATATTTGGTAGAACACCCTTTTTTTTAGGAAACGAGATTTTCCAGAAAGTCAGAAAATACTCATAGAACAGCTCAATTTGCCAGGAAAACCTGGACTTTTAAAACAACTAATTTCGCCAGGAACGGAACATTTGAGCTTTAGAACAGCTCTATTTGCCAGGACTGAAACGCCTCTAGAACACCTGTTTCCTAAAACACTTCCATTGGCTGATTTCGATTTTACTTGAATTAATAGAGAGAGAGTTGCGAAGAAGAGACCAAATACTTTCTTTAAATATACGCTATTAAAAATTAAAAGTCCAATTAAAATTTATTTTAATTCTAACTAGGGCGTGCAATAAGCCTGTAAGTGCACAGTTTCTCCCAAGGTTCTAACTGCAAATGTTATATCACGAGTGATTGCCACTCGGTTCTGCCTTAAACTGTGCAATTTCAGTTAGACGAGTGCAAAAAACCATTTCAATTTTTGGAATTTTCTTCATAAGTTCCTTTCTTAACTGTTAATTTTCTTTCCCAATACCCTCTAAAGATATGCCATGTTATCAACTGTTTCACTGGAGTTTCACGCAGACAGAAATTGAAGATTATATTTAAAAAATATGATGTATATAATTTATATTTATATTTTCCCAGGGGGTAAGCATCATTATAAAACTCCTTAATGTAAAACTAGTTAATCTGTGTGCAACCTAAAATATGTGGCGGTTTGTTGCTTTGATATTAACGAAAATTTACTGATTAAATCAGTAAACTATGCACCATACATATACGTGACCGCTGGAAAGGACTAAACTAATCTGTCTGAGACGTTTCTCTCATCAAAGTTATTTGTTTGAATTGTGACAGCATGCGTGTGATATATTATCTCTTGTAATAAATGAACAGTATGTTGGTTCTTTTGTGTCCATAAAAGTGATATAAAAACCAACAAAGATAGGTATGGCGCAGCATGTCATTTTACCAGCAGGTGTATTCATTCAAGTGTCAAAAATTATATGAGTGCAATTAGCGTCCCCTCGAACAGAAAGACGGACTATTTTAAAGTGTAGCAGATTTGTATAAATATAATATTAGCCCCGGCTTTTCTGAGTTGAACATCTTGAGAACTATACATTTAGGAGATGTGATTTTTACAGGGTTTTTTACCCAGTTTTTCAATTTTCCATCAGATTATTGACTGGTGGCTGCAAAGCAATCAATCTTTAATTAAAGTGTGATATCGTCGTTGTCGTTGTCGTCGTCTGTAGTCTCCCAAGTTTTTTACCTATAGCCGGTTTACACGATACAATTTATATAAATTTAGAAAAGTAGATTTCACTAATCATATGGACTTCAAACTTGGTCAGATGATTAATTAAAACAATGCAATCTTAATGAAACAATTGTCCATGCGCGCGTGGATAATGTTGTCAATAATCTAGGCTATGTTTACATGATACAAGTTTTATAAATTTTAGAAAAGTAACATTCACTGATCGTATGGACTTCAAATTTAGACAGATGATTACTCAAGACAATGCCATCCATTGAGACAATTAACTGCCCCGTTGATGACGTAGATCCTGTTTATAGGATACGAAATGTCTACTTTAAAAATTACATTTTGCATGTCGTATTGTCTTCAGACTTGAGCGGATTATTGCTTCATGCAGCTATTAAAGTTTAAATACGCAACAAGTAAAAAAGTGGTCTTACATTACTTCATTTTTGGAAACTTCTAAACAATTTTTGCTACGGGGAAACTTCCCCAGATGTTTCTTCAGAAATGTACCTTCAAGTACTTGTACGCGCTTCAAACTTAATGAGATTAATTTACAAATATTTTTGTCAGTCAAACATGTAAAACAAGATATTTCGTCTCCAGTTCATCGTGGCTGTTATTAGCCATCAATCTTCAAGCGCATAGCTCTTCTTGTTAAATTTGATCTCATGATGAAGTAAATTTCAAGTCTGCTCTCACAGGTTTGCCATCGAAATCGTAAGGTTCCTCAAGCTAATTTCAATCTGTATATTATATATCGTGCCGAAAGTGCATTGAAATCACGTTCTCCACTATTTGCCAATGAAATGCACTCTCAAAATGTAATTACATATAATTTTAAATACAGTCAACATCCGCTATTTCGATTGTTGTTTATTACGAACTTTCGTTATCTCGAACAATTTTTAATTTCCTTGCTAACCAACTCTTGTAAATTGATGCCGGCCGGTTATTTCAAACAAATCCTCTGGCCCTTTGAAGGTTCAAAATAGCAGATGTTGACCGTATAACAAAAAAGTGCATCATCATCATAGTCATAAAGTTTGGACATCAATAATACAATGTTCAGATATATACAACCTCTAACAAACCTTTTCGAGAACTATCCTGTCTTAAAAAAGAACGTATTTTACGTTAATTCAAGTTTTTTCTTCACCAGGTTGTTCCCTGTTTGATAATTCAAGTTTTTTTTCACCAGGTTGTTCCCTGTTTGATATCTGTGAAAGTTAGCTGCATTTTTTAAATGGTCTCAAATACTTTTTAAATGGGAGGCCGGAAGAATGTATCAATATTCTCTTGTGATATGAGCTATCAGGTTATAGAAATAATTTTACAAATACAAGTAGAAGCTAATAAAAGCTACTTGAAGCATATAACAACCTTTATTAGTATAACTTGACAATGAGTTACTATCTCCTTATGGTGGTCGATGCATCAGATTTTGAGAAAAAATGACATTTCATTAATTTTCAGTTTGTGCTCATAAAGATTCTCCTCAGGCATTGAAGGATAATATAACAATAAATAATTGCTCAAATGTGGCTGCAAGAAACACTCTCTACAAAATGCGTAAACATTTTACAGACCATGCATTTAACTTTCGTTAGTACCTGAAAATGAAATCAATAGCCAGCTCTATTGTCGATAAAATAGAACAATCAATGGAAAGGGCAGCAAATACCGCAGCACAAATGGAATGAGGATGCCAAAGAATATGAGAATTAGTTATTAGTTAAAGTAGCCCATCGGAAACTGTTGTCGGTATCGATTCAACCGTAGATGGAACGTGGAAAAAGAAACATTGTTATAATTCATTGTTAATGGTTAGTGTTTGTTATGTCTGACAGCTGTTTGAAAAACCACTAATAACATACTAATGAAGTAAATAAAAAATAGGAATGAAGAATAACCAGTAAGATGCAAAACGAAATATTCATTCGTCTCAATATTATTTGTTCCGCTAAATCATAAAGGGTTGACGGTATCCTCGAAATTATAACAAAATTTATGCTCGCAAAAGGACAAAGCGACGTCTAGTTATCAGTTATAACGAGGATGATGAATTCTGTATGCAGTTGAAGCAGCACCACGTATAAAATTAAAATGGGAATTTTTAAACGACGTAATTGTTTTGGTTTCATTGTTTTTTTGTTTGCTTTTTTTGTTTCATGATATATTTGCCATTATAATAATATAATCGTAAGTAATATACAACTTATATATATATATATATTATTGGCTGCAGCGAGAAGAGGTCTTATACTAATGGATGTTAAAAATGTACAAGTTCGTTGTCGGCGTCTAGAAGTATGTTTTTAATCTTTCTTTTAAAAATTGTTAGCGTTTCAGACGTTTTGCAGTAGTTATTTAATACCTTGTTTCATAGATTTGGTGCCTGGTTTGAGATTATTTTATAAGGGGAGAAATTTAAACGACTCTTAAACCATTGAAGATAATAAAGATGCTGAAGATTTTCATAAAAAATTGCTTTCATAAAATGAACATTTGAATCTTAATCCCCATGTTCTCAAATATGTCTCAAATATAAATAATACCCAATGTTCTCAAATATGTCTCAAATATTAAATTCAAAGTTCGAACCGATTTTAAGAATTTACATTTTTACATTGTGGCTTGAGTTGAAAGGAAAAACTAAACATATTTTAGTTGGTATTTTTTATCAACCCAATTTTTAATAATATACACTATATCAATATTGACTAGACTTTACCTTTTGCTAGGGTGCCCCCGTTTACAGAACACATCATAAAAATTGAATACAATATTACTGATTTGCAATTTCGTTTTTTATTGTTCCAATAAGTAGAAACGTAGGTATTTTTTGTGGGTGATATTGCCAGAGAACATGTTAGTTACACTCCCTGATATGATTTTGTAGACATCCGTTCTTCACGATAGGTGATTCCGAATAAACTTGGCAAGGTTGATTCTGTATGAGCGAGGCTATCTCAGATGATCCTTCTGGGATCTGGTAACGAGACCGAAATAAAAAATAAAAATTTATCCGTTTCGCGTTTATTTTTTGTTAACATTTAATGGTTCGTATGAAAACACAAGCGTGTGACCAAAATACCGTAAGGTAACCCGTATCCTTTTATGTGTTGTGGTATAATCGGAAAAATCTCCTTTGTTTAAAAGAATATTATATTTTAACAATAAAATTTTTTTACTTTATTTTATTTTATCACTGAAAAAATGCAAGCAAAAAGGGGTGTTTTAACAGATTTTTTAACTTTTGCGCAATAGATATAATTTTAGATTTTAGAAGGCTACGGCAACTGAACTGTTATTAATAATTCAGAAATTGCTTGAGCTTTTAATCCGAAATTTTGTGAGATTTCTTATAATCCCATAGGTAATAAGATCATGTTGTTTATTTTTTTTAATATTTGTTTCCGTTGCCATGGTTACCGGATTAACAACAGGTGTTAACATCAAAATGTTGCAAAAAATATGTTTTTAAGTTTGTTATTTTGTTGGAAATTTTGCCCCGATTTCAAAAATGATACTTTTGTCATCCGCATTGAAACAAGACAATAGGATGAAAATAGTAAAGACATTTTGTGTTTTTCCTTTCATAATAGTTAACAACTGTGTCAAATTTAAAGATCCTAACGTATACGATTCAAGAATTATGGAGTGTGTGTGTATGTGTGTGTGTGGGGGGGGGGGGGAGAGGGGTATGGAATCCCCCCAGTATTACAAAGGCCCAAAAATCCCAGTACTAATAGGGTTAATATATTGAAAGTACAGGATGTGGCGATTTTTACCACTTTTTACCGCTTGAAATAAGCGATGAATTACTGTTCGTACTGATCGATTTGAAGCTCACTAAAAATTCATTTGAGATCAAACAATGTTTTATATTGCTAACTATATATCTGATTTCCGAAACCTTCCATTCAGTGCCGTGTGAAGATAAACTACCCATTCTCAATGAATTAGTAACCTCGTGTATCCCGCGCCCTGGCTAAAATAATTCAAACATAAATGTTTTATCACGCATAGTACCTGAGAAAAGATCGTGACTGGAAAGGGTTTCAAAAAGTCCAAAATCAAATCTACAAATTACTACTTTTTGAAATCAGCACGTAGTTAAAAAACAAAGGAGATTTGGAAATTTATACACCAAATCCGAATGAGAAGAAAGTAAACATGGTCCTGAAACATTCAACAACACGTACTACTTGTCAACGTCCTAACGTTTACTAAACTCCCTTGCTTAATGCCACACCTGACTCTGAGACTCGCTGTATTAACAGTTTCCAGTTTGATCACACTCACAACATGTTATAATTTAGAACTTTTTTTTATGTAAAATTACAACAATGACAGACAGTTAAAATAAAGCAAAAAATAATATTTAAATAAATATAAATATATATAAGAAGATAAAAACATGGAGCATTTACAAAAGGGAGAAAAAGGACGTCACCAGTAGGGTAGGGACTCATCCCTACAAGATACGTAAGTGATATCGCAAGGACCAGTGCCTATTATAAACGTGAAAGAGAAAACAAGAACAAATGTCATAAGGTCCATGTTTATAAATTTGTTTTTATATAAGAAACGCCCGTTTAGAACTAAGAATAATGTCAATAAAATTAACTAAGATGATTTTATTAATAGCAACATTGTAGTTATCGCTTCTATAAAGAAAGGTTTGAATTGATGTAGAGCAGTTAAAAGGGAACAACGAGATAGCATTGGCAATAAGGTTGTCAAAGAGAATTACCTGTTCAGCAGAGAAGTTTGGGAAGTGCAATATAAAAATTTACTGGTTTCTGTAGAATCAGTTCCGCATAAACAAAATGGATTGATAGTATTTTGAAAGTTATGACGAAATTTATGTTCTCTAAGGTTGTCAAAGTCTTTCCACGTGGATGAAGTGTGATAAACGGGTGCAGCAGCAGGTTTTATAAACTTAAGTAAAGATTTTTTAAACGATATGATTGTAGGGGAGTTTTGAATGTTTTTATCAACATTTTCCAAGTTGATGTTTTTATCATGATATGCACAGTTGATGGCACACGATGGAAAAAAAGATGCTTTAAAGCGATTTGTTCTAGTCGTAAAATTGGTAAAAGAACGGAGGTTATGAGAAGTACTTCTTGTATCAGGTTGTAAGTTTTTAAATACAACGGTATGTCTTATTATTTATAATTGTATAGTAAAAACATAATCTGCTATACCACCTTCGATCTTTTAAACTTTCATTTAGAACTGTAGCATACGATAAAGTCTTAAATGAACCAAGGAAGTTAAAAAATATTAAAGTATCACTTTTTAACTTCCTTGTACGAACTGAAA
>JANTOQ010278472.1:0-13094 GCA_027564595.1 Bythotiara depressa | reverse complement strand
ATATGTATATATCAGTGCTGTGTAGGAGGTTATTCTTACCATAATGGCAGGATTGCAGCCTATCAACATTGTATTTGGCTGTGTAGTCTAATATCACAGTAAAAATAGCCTCATGTATATGTTCTGTATAGCACTTCTGTCATTAGTTTTCCATAATCTACTCTTCTGTGTTTGATTGTAATGAGGGTCATTCTGCAATTTTCTAATTTTGCCTTCCAATAGCATTTTCTAATGATCCCCTGATTCCACTAAAAAGTTTGAAAATATATACCACTCCTATGTAACCTTATTCATAATACTTGAGAAATATAGAAAAAAGCTAATTATAGAAGGTGGGTAAGATAAGATTTTGCCTCTTCCCGATAACGATTAAAACCAAATGGCACCCCATTGCTAAGACCCCTTGCTTCCTCATAATATTTTTTATAAAGGTTTCAAATGGGACGTTTAATAAAACATACAACATAGATTAAAGGGTTAAAGGACTAAGTAAAGTGTATGTTTTTGTTGTCATAGGTTTTAAGACTTATCTAGGTTGTTCACTAAAAATTATTTACCATGAAGATAGAAAGCATTTTTGTGGCAAATTCAAAGTTGGTATTGCACCAAGAATAAGTGCGGTTCTAGTTTAATCTAAACATAAAGAAAATAGGTAATAAATATACTTTCTTAAGGAGGAATTCTGCTGGCTGACACAAACCATAAATTGCAGGTCATATCCAGTAACGTAAACACTTATATTTTTCATAAACATACTTACGATGTAAGAGCTGGTCATCAGCAAAGTGACGTTCACAAATATGTAGATTTCTCTTCTCAATTTGATTTTTTAAACTTTTGTCAGTCACTCGATCTCGTACGATTACATCGATTAAATTTCCCCTCCATTTTTTATTATAGACATCATCCTTCGTAGGCACGCGAAATACGGCTATGCCACGTGAAGTTCTGGATGTAGAACAACCAAAAATAGAACAATTAGCTCCAAGCATAGCGAGTATTTTAAGAGTTCAGCAACGAAACTGGTAAATCTTGTGCCAAAATGATTTGAAGATTCCTGCACTATTTTGATGCACTCTTAAGTGGACTGGGTCCAAGTATTTCTCGGAACACAAGTTTAATAATGAAAATGGCCCGGGACAGCCCATGTTTCCAGACTAACTTTTATTTCTTATGACTATGATGAAACTTATATCCAAGCCACAAAATAAAAATTGGCAATGTAAAAACATAACTTGATATTATGCAATATATAATATTATGTAAAATAACTTCAAAATATTTTGTTTCTAATCTCTGAATTTAAGAAAACAACTGCTTTCTTTAAGGATACTGTATGATGCTTGTTTTCAAAATTTTTAGAAAAAGATTTTTTGACACCATTTTAACATTTATTTGAAACAAGAAATACAAATTTTAATTTGGAAAGGGGTTAAACACGAGATAACTTACTATTCCGTTATGTTCTGATATAATTGTATTGTTTTATTTAACAAAAGGCACCATAAACAATCACGCGCCAATCAAATTTTTAAGTCAACATGTTTCAATTTATATACTATATACTTTTGCATCGTCATATTCATTAAATTTTTCTTCCAACCGGTTTAAGTATTGTTCCATTAATTAAGGCGTGACTTTATTATTTCATATAACAAAAATATTAGAATGTTAAAATGAGTATACTGGTCTTTTGTTAAATGGTGTAAATATCTTTTGTTTTTAATTAATCTGCGAACGCTACATAAAATTTATGTTTTCTCGGAACAAGAAATTTCAGCAAAATACTGTCTTTCAAGAGCTCCAAGTCCCCACGATTTTATCACATCGAAATGAAATAGCTCTCATTCTATAGAGCAAAGCCTAGGCTACAGAAACGTGTCTCATTTTTATTATTATTATCATATTTCGATTATCGATAGATTAAGGTTTTCGAGAAAAAATTACGCAGAAAATGAATATTTTTTTGTTTTTGTCATTATTCTTTAGCAAAGTATTATTTTAAAAAACTGGGACACACTTTTGTAAAGGAGGGAAAGATGCTTCGAGCTGTGTTTTTTATGAAAAAAGGTTCACCTGGAGGGGTCTTGTTAATACTTTTTTTCTCTTTTCCAAAATAAATCCAGGAAAAATGAGTCATACCACTACGTAGGGGAATAAAACAAGATTTAGAAAATATATACTTTTATGTGTAATTTTTTTGAAGAAAAGGAGATATATTCATAATACTGAACATGTGCAGCGAGTGTATACAGTATCCTTAATAATTATCAATGCATCTGCATCTTTTGAAATTGACAATTAACATTTGAAAATAGTAAAAAAAAGTGCTGGTGCTATTTTGCAAAATTTCGCTGAAATTTTGCAAATATTTCGTTATGTTTAAGGAGAAATAAAAAACATCTGTGTAATAAGTACAATCTTTCTTCAAGCTTCCTCTTGCTATTAAATGACTCTTTCATCATCTTAGAATGACTCTTTAATCATTTTAAACCAGTGACAAGCAAAATTATTGCTCCATGGAGAATCTCTTGCTGACAGCTCTGCCATAAACATATCAAACACTAGGATGTGGGTTTCAAAAAGCTTTTTAAAAACATGAAAGTGAAGCATGCAACCTCATCCACAGGGCATTTTACTGTCTTATTGCTGGAGGAGCAGGGGTTAGCAGTCTTGCCTCCACCATCATATATCAAAAAGAAAAAACATTGTGAGGTTGTGAAGCTTGTATATAATCTCAAATCGCATCCACAGCATTTGTCCTTTTTGTCAGATTTAGAGGGAAAGGCAGAAGATAATTTATTACATGCAAAAATGAAAAAAAGTGCTGGGGGATGTGCACGATGTTTGGGTATGCATAAAATCATAATATTTGAGAAGATAATATTGAATTTTTTTAAACAACCAGCATTTTAAACATTATGCTAATTAAACGAATGTACCAAATAAGTCATAAAGTTGCATCTATGAAAATTCTTGGTAGGATTGGAAAATTTGTCGCAGCCAATCATTTATTGAAATTTGTTTTCTGCGGAACATTTTCACGAAAATACACTTAAAATAAATGTCAATTTCCGCTTTAACATATTTTCAGAGAAAGGTTGTAAACTTTTTTTGCAAATTATTGAATATTATTATTGGACATGCACAGCAAAAACGGAGAGAGAAAATTATTTCAACTTTTAATTATTTAGCAAGGAATGCAAGATGTTGAAAGTGATATGCTATCTTTTTCTTGCAAAATTATTTTGTGAGATTACACCAAGTTAACATAAGAGATGTCGTTTTACCCTCCAGAAAAAACTGGAGAAATATTGGAAATTGAGCCTCAGTGTAGAAGTGTTTGTGCAGTCCTCCTTTCAAAATAATATTGTAATTTCCCCCATTTAACTTGATTATTTTACAATCATGGAAGAATCAGGAAGATATAAATGCTTATAACTTCTGAAGTAGATGTCTTTGAACATCCATGCATCTTTTCAGATCTGTATCTCTTGGCCTATATTTTTAAAAATAACATTTTGTACTTTTTTGAACTCTGATTAAAATTTCACAAAATAGCATAAGCCAAAAAAAGTGTCAGATTTTATCATGCGCTATATTTTGTGAACTGAAAAAACTTTGTTTTAAAAAAAATATATAATAATAATAAAATGCTAAAAAAAATGATTATCGTAATTACAAGTGAATGAAGAACTCCATATATTGAATTTTGTACCTGCTAACTTTACAACATAACTGTACAATATTCATGAAAGACATGAAAATTAACAATACCATATTGTGGGTTTCGTTTTACTCTGTGAGTGAGAGAGAAACTGGAAACCATATTTATTTAGAGTAACAGAATTATATGGAATAAAACAGATCAAGCAAATAATAGTAATTTTCCAAAATAGGACAATCCCAGATAAGGGTTTCTAAAATTAGCTGACTTATCCAGAGCAATTAATATTGCATTTGATTGACTCACACGGACATAATTGACGTGCATAAACTCTATCTCGAGTTTGAGTGGTATCTATGATTTATGTATTAATAATAAAGCTTTAATTATCTCCATTATTACATGATTTGAAAATGCATTTGCTTTTGTCATTTGAAGATACACAACTCATTTACAAAATGTCAATACAAACTGAGTGAGTGTGGAAGTCTAAAATGTTTCATGAAGACACGTGATGCAAACAGAAACCAGATTGTTACTAAAAAAAGGTAAGGGTATGCTTAGAACAGTTTTTCCTGTGTTTTCTCACTATTTTTACTGTTAACGTAGAACATATAGATAATATTCTATTTTTATTTTACAGACAACAATACTAAAAGTAAAGTACAAAAAAAAGAAAATATTATGTATCACTAAAGTTGGACAGCAACTAGTGAAAAACACACATTATGTGAATTTGTACTGATGTAGAGGGAAGACTATTTAACTAAGTAGATAATTATTATATTAAGAAGTGTGTAAAATGTCATTAAACAAGAAGTTACACAACTGAACATTTGTTAATGTTTTGACGGTGGAAAGAGTGTGACTAAAATAAAATGAAAATATTAATGGCAAAAGAAAATAATATTCAACAGTTTCATTGGTTATATACATGGTATTTTCTATTTATAAAGAAGGCATGCAGATACACCTTAGCCCAGGGTCAAAATCACAATAATGAATTTTCAGAAGTAAACTATAAAGAATTGTAGGTTTTTATATAAATTGTAGTTTTTTATATAAATAAAGAGCTCTCACACTGTACAAAACCTTCTCTAGCCATTTTAAAAGCTTTTTCCTGCTGCAGTTGTGTGCAGAGGAATATGCCATTGCTGCACATGTGCAAACTGCTTTTACCTATATGTGTAAGGGAATAATATAGGCATTTTCGGCCCTGAAATAGTAATAGTAAATTATTATTCCTTTGGTTGCCAACATGTACGCAAGAATGAGTTTGTGCTATATTTTCCTGCTTTCATAACAGAGACCTTTAACATTAAAGCGGTCAGAAACTCTAAATTCAGTAACTATTCTGTTATTCCACAAAGAATCTTGAGCTGTGCAATAAAGTGTTCCATGACCACCCACTGTAGATATATAAGAAATTACCATTCTATAACAAATTTGCAGACTTATAGTCTAAATCCCAAGCTTTCCATACCAAAATAAGAAATACATTTCATTACTGACTAGACTTGACCTGGCCAGAAATTAGATATTTGAAAAATGGTTGCTGCGTCAAAATTAATATTGCAATTAAGGGACCAGAAACCATTGCTATATTTACACAATGGGTGTTAAAAACAACAATGATCATTACACAAAATGATTAGTGCATTTATTCTGAATGTTTTTAAGTGGAATAAGAGTAAATTTTTTCAGGGAGGCAAAATCAAGGATGAGAAATAGATATGAAAGGTAGATTGTAGAACTTACAAAGAGCACCGCCTTACTTAGAGGCATACAACTGAATTCACAATTTTTGGAGAAATGATGGCAATGATAGCCCTCTTGAATAAATCAAGTGGCCCTTAGGATCCTCGATGTAAAAAGGAGTAATACTTAATTGGCCATATTTAGGATAATTTAAGTTTTTAGTTTTTATTGTCTGTAGTAGGTTCTCACTTTACTAAATATATTTTTTTAAAGTTGTGTCAATGGTTATATACAATAAAAGCAGTAAGAAATATTTGGCCATTTTTCAGATTAAGCAATTTAATTTTTATTTCTCAATGTTTCCTATTTCTTTCACGAAGACTTGCATAAGGTCTGTGAATGCTTTTGTTATAGCCAATAGAGACATGTAGATACTTTTAACTTCAATATTCATAAGGACCATTTTAATTTACTGTTCATTCAGACAATTTTATCTTCAATATTCATAAGAACCATTTTTATTTATTGTTCATTCAGACCTATTCGGATGAACATAATGTTATAACCCTATTTTGTAACATTTATTTCTATGTAAATAGTGTAATATACTTTATTTATACTTGCATTTGTACACATTTCTTTATAGCCAATATTTATTTTATGCTATTATTTATATATATATTGTAACTAATATAATAAGGTATATATATATTTCATTAATAAATATTTATTACATTTTAACTATTCATATTTAAATTGAGTGAAAGAACCGATAAGTTGTCAAATATCCCATTATAATGGATTTCTGCTACAATGTAAGGTTTGATTTGGATTATAGCCTCATTTGCAGGCATTGCGGTTATTTTCTAAATAAGAGAGAATACATACTAATCTGGAACAATATGGTATAGTTATTTGTTGTATTTGTTCTCTGTATAATTCTGTGTAGTATAGTAATAAATGAATGTTATTTTAAACGTACAAATGCTGAAATATATGGATGTCTTATGCAGTATGACATTGTTCCATTTAGTCATGTATATTTACTTCCAATAAATGAGGAAAAATTTGTATAAATTTGGAATTATCCAGGGTAATAATATGTTATACAATTGTGTCCATATTTTTCAGTGTACCTTTTCGTTAAATTCCTTTCCCGGGTAAGGGTATATAATTCAAATTATACGGAAATTTATGTCTCCATATTTCTAACAATTCCAGAGTATCATGGTTCAATTTTATACTGGATTATTATATATTTCATGCAGTGCTTAAGACTTTAATGAGATTTGCGAGTTTCTCCATATATGAAACAGCCTTATTAACTAAAGAAAGAAAAAAAAACACAACAGATACTGTAGTAAAATAAGTAACATTCTTTTTTATTGTCAGTATATATTTATTTTAACTACATAATCTGCATGTAAGCACATGAGTTTTTTTTATTTTTAGATGTTTTGTTTTGTTAAACATATATAGAAAATAATCTTAATATATTCCTATAAGTAATATTTAGTGTTTTCACGAACAAAGACCTAGTGTAAACAAACTGAACCTGAAATAAAAAATGGAACATACTACTGGACATTCTTTCAACATTGGTATTGGCTTTATTTATTCAATTGGATTTTAATACAGAACATTAATCGAATTTGATACTTTTTAATTCTTTTTAGGTGGCTTATTTACTTGTGAACAAAATAAAAGTGTAAAGTGAAAATGGAATATTTATGTAGCTCTTGTATGTCAAAGAAAACCAAGTATAGTTGTATAAAATGTGGCATTATTGTATGTAATGATTGTACTTCAACTGCCAACAATACAGTTCTATAATACAACAAGGAAAGTGGGTTTTTGTCAAAACTGCATGGTGGCTACTAAACCTGATGAACCTATCAAAAAATACAAAATGGCTCTCAAGATATTGCAATTTTAAGCACTTTTAAGGCAGCGGATGTTCAAGCATAATGGAAAATAATTTTTTTTCAGAGGATGTATTTGTTCATTCTCTGTTATCTGTACCAAATTGTATTTCCTAAGGTTATGTATTTTCTAGGATATTGCCAAATAAATGCTTGCCATATATGGTAAACTTACTTAATACACAACAAGTTTTGAGAAGTGGCTTGAACATCTGCTGTCTTAAAAGTGCTTAAAATTCCAATATCTCGAGAACCACTTGGTATATTTTGTTAAAATAAAAAGAGGTTTTCATCATTTTTGAAGGGCTTCCATATAAGCCCAACTTAATATTTGTGCAGGAATCCCTTTAAGCATTTTTAAAAGAATTCATGACAGGTAAAGGGTTAATTATCTATACTACAAAATCATTCAATGTACGGTGCATGCTTCTAAAGTTCAAATAATACAACATTTTACTGTAAAATTTCCACAACTATTTAAAATTCCTAAAACTTTCTTTTAGCGATGTGTTTGATAACAAAAAATCTGTTTTATCATACAAGTCAATATATAGTTTTCTGTGGCATGTGAAAATCAAAATTTTGTTTGATGAAAATGTCTGATGACTTTCTTACATTTTGTTTAGGGGGGTAAACTTTATTTAGACCATTGTATATCTGTAATTATATAACTGCAATTCAATCAAACTTGCAAGCAGGATGTTTTTATGAGCTGGGGTTTTTATCTTAAGAAAGGTCATAGTCATTTTATGTTAGTATAAAAATGAATAAAAATGAGTTATTACAGCATTAATAAGTAATGATTTTTGGAATCGCTCAGTAAAAGTCAATAAAAAAAATAAAAAAATAAAAAATAGGGCACAGATGTTCAGAGGGCAGGGGTTCCGACTCCCTCTAGTTGTGCACATGTCAATAGAATAAGCTAAGCAAATGTGTAATAATGACATGGTTACACATGCAAGTGCCACTTGTATTTATTTGTTCTGTTATTATCTGTGTTAGAGTCATATACCATTTCATGTGAGAGATTTCTTTCAATTACATTAATTTAATATAAAATTGGTAAATTTTATTGCAAGTTATGTCTTTAAATAATCATAACCACATATGGTGCAGCAAAGAAACAATTTATTCTCGAAAAATTAAAATTAAATAAAAATATATGTGTAATGTTGTGTAACATCACTAACAAATAGATTACTATAACTAAATAAAATAGTTTCTGACAATGCAGACAAGAAAAACGTAAAATTGAGAGTTGTATCATATGACAATGTTATGTTACTAAAGAAATCTGGTCTGGCAAAATATCTTATTAAAACTGGAGATAAAAGGACTGCATCAATTAAATATTCAAAGTCTGAATGTTTCTTATATATATATGATACGATATATCCCAAAGTTAGAATATATTGCATTATAAGTTATAGACTATCTGTTTTAAACTTACCAGTCCATGATCAGCAATTACAAACATTTCAACATATCTTGTTTGATTTGTACTGAAGTATTGGATGTATTGAGGTTCCACATTAATCAACGTAAAAGGTCGCTAGAAGTATCAAGATAGATATAATTCAAACTGTAGTATACTACTGGCAAAAAGTATGATAAATTTAATACCTACAATCAAGGTCAAAATATCTGGCAAAAATGGGGCTTTAGACCACATTTATGTTTTGCCACTTTTACCCAAATGAGCAAAAAATGAAGAACCACACTAATTATTAAGTAGAAAAATATCTGAAATTGTACATGTTTTAAGGTTTCCATTGTTTTATGATGCCATAAAAGACCACAATGGACCAATCAGGAAGCTATGAAGTCTCTCTCCTTGTTCACCTGTGCTGTACAACCACAGATACCTCATTACCAAAGTACCTAAGAACCTATGACTTAAGTCATAGGTAAACTGAAAAAGTAAACTGAAAATGTTATTTATATGTGTATTCACTTAAACATCACTTGCGGCGAACTCATTTTGGTTAATTTGGCACATTGTGCCACATATTTATGACCAGGATTGTCTGAGAATATGAAAATTGGCCCAAAATTGCCAAAAAATGGTCGAAATTGTTCAAATCTTGCAAGAAATTGAGAAGAACGATATTTTCTGTTTTCCCATACAATCAAGGTCCAAATATCTGACAAAGATGGGGTTTTATACCACATTTATATTTTGCCACCTTTCCTCAATTGTTCAAAAAATGAAGAACGGCAGTTATTAAGTGAAGTGAAGAACAGTTATTAAGTGGAAAGTTGGTAGGAATGCAAATATGCATGTTTTCTTACGAAAAACCTCTGAAATTGCACATTTTAAGGTTTTCATTGTTTTATGACATCATAAAAGACCAAAATTAATCAATCAGGAAGCTAGGAAGTCACTCCCCTTGCTCACAACCACATATGCTGTACAACCACATATACTTCATTACCAAAGTACCTAAGATCCTATATTTTAAGTCATGGGTAAACTGAAAATGTTTAACTTCTAAGTTATTTATGTGTATTCACTTAAACATCACTCATGGCGAACTCGTTTCGGTTAATTCGGCACATTGTGCCAAATATTTATGGTCAGGATTGTAGTTTAAGCATATCTTACTTCAAGAAAACATTTACAGCATATTCAACAAAGGGCATGCTGACACAAAAAACCTATCATTAACTGAGTACGTAGTAAAAAAAAGGTGGCTGGTGGGGCTCTTTCATCTTTTCATGCAGCTGTTTCTGCAGTTTTGCAATCAATAATCTTGTTTATATTCTTCAGAAAAAGAGGGTGAATAATTTTTTTTAAATATAATAAAATCTTATTACCAAGATCTTATTGGCATCACCAAACACGTCATCATATTCGCAATATTGAAAGGGGAAAATATTTTATTATTTTTCAAGTCAATAAAAATCTATAAAATGAACAAAACATTACTTTTAGAATTTTCCTTTTCAATATAAATATAATAAATTCTAACCCTGTCAGAAATGGTATAAACATGTAAAATAATTCAACAATTTTCCCCCATTATGGATTAAATCTTGAGCATGCCAAACTTACCATTGTCGGAATGTCCCTCCGTTTCCTTGTTTGGGAAGATGAAGGCTGTCCATACATATGTGGTGCACCTGATAATGAGAGACATAACAAAGACATCAGAATGTTTTGTTTATTAATAGAATATGTTTTGTAGACATGATAACAAAACTATACATGAATCTGCAAATTTTCTATTATGTAAATATTTCCATTATTATAAACATATACATTGCTGCTGTGGCAAAGCATTTAGGGCCCATTCAGCTCAAACCACCAATCTTCTTCATCTAAATTAATTTAAATTGACTTTAACTAACTTTAATTTTAATAAATTTTAAGTTTAGCTGGAAAAGCAGTAAGCTGCAATCAAATAACATATATGAACATTTTTCTACATAAATTGTTATGCCTATACTTTATGACAGAAAGACATATTTTATGGAATGTATGACCATATATAATGCAGGTGTGGAAAAGTGAGCATACGTTAATCTTCTTAATAAAATTAATTAAAGAAACCTCATATGTACAGGTGTATAGCCTTGTAATAAGTATTCAATTTCTAGCACATCAAAATACACATGTCCATGAAGGTACTTTCACAATGAACAAAACGAGACCAGCAACAAAACACCTTGCAACTTGTATATCCTAGCTGTTTATCTAATGTGTAATGCTAGTCTGCACGAAGACTATTTGAAGATACAGTGGCTCTTTTATTGATCAACTTTGACCCAGAATCAGAGATTATTATATCCAATTTTTAATCAATAATAAAAAAATTAGCATTAAATTTAACATACATACTAAAGTGAGGAACGAGCCAAAATGAGCCACAATATCCATAACAACCAACAACGACCTACAACAAGCCACAATGAGAAACCTACAATGAGCCACAACCACCTAGAACGAGCCACAATGGCCCACAAGGAGGCTCAAAAACGCATAACAAGTTACATTGAAAAGGTTAAACAACCAAGATTCGATGACGATGTAGTACAGGAACTCTGGAATTCCCGTCGAAAATCTACAACCTAAAAACAGCATATTTCTCGTCATCACAAATGTACAGTAGTTGGTTAGGATATAGGAATCATTAAAGTCATCCAGTGTAGGTAATCAGGGTGATAGAAATCTGCCATTTAGAATGTTTTTATTTTGCCTACCGAATTACTGTTACCACCATGTTTGAATATTTTATGACGTCCTTGCAGAATTGTGTTTGCGTAACCTCTTTTATATGAGGTTTTAAGAAAACAATTTATATCGAGAGACCGCAAATCAGAACTGTAAAGGATGTTATCACACAAATATCTGGGATGTAGACTAGAGCATGATTTGTAAGATTTAAATATGGATGTTTTTCCTTAGTTTAACAACAAATGTTCAATTAGCCAAATCCATTTGTGCACCTTTCTTTACATCGAACAATGCTTAGTCCTTGAATTAAATATATAAATAACATATGTTGCCATTCCAATTTTGGCGCGTGGAATCAACTCATTGTAATGAACTCATTATAGGTGGTTGTGGCTCGTTGCTGATCATTGTAGGTGGTTATGGATGATTGTGGATCATTCTTCAGTTTAGTAAGTGAAATAAATGTCCCTGGGGATAGACGAATGAAACACACCTATTCCAGAGCAGCTTATCTTGCTGTCTGTATTTGCTACTAAACGATTAATACCACCTACTGATATGTTACATCTAATTTTGTCCCTGTCCTTAGACACGTCTGCTCTGCACTTGAATGGCTGTCAAAAGAGAGCTTGCAATCTTGCCGTCACTGAGTTCTTACGTTCGGATATTCAGTTCTTATTATTGTCGGCTGCAACATCACTTCCCCCTTTTGATGAATTCAAGGGACATTCCAATACATAGTCGTTAAATCGAGCAGGTGGGCATATGGTACGACGTTCTTGGGTAGCTGGAAGTGGTGGTTGGTGAACTGGATCGGTAGTTGGCGCAATAACAACAGGTGCAGTGACATGTTCTATGGCTGGGTCATTCTGTTCTATGGCTGGGTCATTCCAAACCCATAATGTTGATGTGGATGGTGGTTCCGGTAGACACGGGTTGATAAGGTTGCAGGTGGAAGGAGAAGGCAGGACTTTAATATCGTCCTTGTGGCATCATATGGTGTGATCATTGTATATCGATTGGAGTGTCACACCCTTATCTTCAATTTCGATTACACGGAATGGGTTGGGTGGAAGATAGGATTAAATTTTATTTTTCTTATATGGTTTTTGACCAAGATCATGTCACCAGGTTTTAGGTTGGATGCCTGGTGGTGAGTAGATACATTGATGGCCTCTTTGCGAGATAGCTGCATCAACTTGAGTGTTATCTAATGTATAGCATGGGAAAAGGTTTTTGTAACCATTTAGAAACATGATGGCTCCTGGTGGTACTTTTGTAGCAGGGTGCGGTGTAGTGTGGTATGAAGCTAACAGGTGATCCAGAGCTCTTTGTTGACTTTCCTGCGTATGAGGATGCTTTCATAGCCTTTCCCAATGGCTTCATGAAAGTCTCTACAGGATTTCCTTGTGGGTTATAAGGGTAGACCTTGGAGTGTTGGATTCCTTTGGACTCTGAGAAGGCTGACAATTATTTTGAGTTAAATGGAGGACCATTGTCGGTACCGTGTTTTACAGGGTCCCCATTCATGATGGCGGCGTTGAGAACAGTCGTGCTGTGTGTAATTTTGTTGTTATGTTGTGGAAATACAGAAACAGTTGATGATCAAGACAAATATAACCTCAAAGAT
>JANTOQ010278361.1:0-13095 GCA_027564595.1 Bythotiara depressa | reverse complement strand
TTGTACAAATTAGTACATAAAACCTTTCTGATATTTTTTAACGACACTTGTCGGTTTATTAATTACAGATAACATGCAATATTACTTTTGGACATGCCATTTATAAACAAAAGATTGTGTGAAGGATCTTAAGGCGGATAATAACGTTTGCGACCATTTGTTTGAAATTCTTTACAACTTGTGTATATTCAATATCCGTGACATTTTATGTGCTGCCTAATGAACCTAGTGATTAAATCTGCTTTTTGCAGTAAAATTAATTCTTGTTGATTCTTAAACTTACCTAAAATAAAGCCTTGAAATTGTTAATGAAAAGCTAAGTCATTGTGTTTCCTCATAAGTCAACTGCTTGCACACTTTTAACTAGCTCAACAAAGGCAAGAGTACTTTTTTATTGTTTTGAATGGGTATTTGAATACATATAAAAATGTAACAAAATACATATAATAAATTTTTGGTGTCAAAAATCTAACTTTAATCTACTACTGTTGAGGTGAGAGAGTGTTTTACGTGCATAAGAAATTAGTGAAATATTGAAGTTATGACGTTCCCATGATTCTACGGCATTGGCGTTGAAAATTATCAAAGATACCATCCTAATCTTCTAAGATTGGATTACTGGAATTCGATGTCCAGAAAGATGGTTTTCTAAGAGATTATCATTGTCACCATCGCAGAAACTGTTAATATAACTCTGCTAAACAAAGCTAAACATAATGTTTCCACATCTTTCTCCTCCTTCGTCGAATAAAATAAATATACAAACCAATAACACATGCTATGACAATCACATACATAAAGATACACATGCTTAGATCAAGACGTGACAAACTAATAAAATCTAATGAACTGGGGGCAGCATTACGCGAGTAGAATTTATAACTTAATTTATTTTTCCTTACTGAATCTGCATTGTCGTTTTCTACATCACCAGTGTTGGGACTATCTTTTATACGTATATTATCAGGACCAAAGTGTTCCTTCATGAATTCTAAGACCATACGTTTATTCCATTTTATTCTCGGAGCACCAAATCCAGAATCTAATTCCAGAGTATTATCGGCTGTAGTCAATTTGCTACACTCGCTGCACATATTCTGTGGTGGGAATTGGACTTTGGGATACAAACGATCAGAACTAGAGTCCTCTTTTAACCGGGCATTTACCCGATTATGTCTAGACCACAGCCATAATATACTATCTTTGTGAGTTGACACTTCCTGGCTCAGATTTTTTGACATTGATATAAAATGATCTCGACAATAGCGGCAACTAAAGAACTGGTCAATAAAACCCCGGATGCGTTGTAAAACTTGTAAGCCAGACAATTTGGATTTGCTGGTCCCACAACGGACACTTATTGTGTGGAATAATACCCATAAACTACACGGATACCCACGCAGCCACCTTTTGCTACCTTTGCAACCACGCCACTCAATGATATTTGGTAAGTATGAATCATATTCCTAAAGAAAGAAAACAACATCACCAACACTAACACTATTGCATCTGAACTAGTCCAAATATGGTTATGACTTTTTGCACACATGACAACAGCTGAACTCATTGTTTAGATTATTTAACCCTGACATCTATTTAACTCAATTTGATACTAACACAAAATGTATAACATGACGACAGTAACATCCTCAATACACCTATCAGACTTGAGAGGCTACCATTTTGAATAATTTTTCTGCATCTGCCATGTTATAACTGACAGCAGATTTGAACTCCTCGTCGAAAAATAAGGCAGCATGCAAAGTTTCAAAAGCATATTTGCACTGGAAGCAATTTTAGGCGTTTTGAAATCTAGAAAAATAAGAAGACTCTGACTGTGAAAAATATTGGAGTGGTAACTTCCAGTGCAGATATGCTTTTGAAACTTTGCATGCGGGCTTTTTTTTATTACGTAATATGTGAACGTTCCCTAACCTTTTAAACTGAAATTTAAAATTAATTCTAACTTTCTATTATATAGTGATGCAGCTACAGTAGCTATACTTCAAGAAAACTACAGTGGTAAATATCATTATTTAGAAGAATAAAATGATAACAAATGCAGTGGCCAACAACAGCTACTAGAGTTCTGTAAAATACTAATAATTATTGAACCAAAACGTCCATACATTTTAACAGCTGTAGTTGTACACTTGCTTTATCACGTTGTTGTTTTTTTAAACCAGAGCTAAAAAATGGTTCTTTCTTCTTGGTTAAATTGAATCTTGAAATCAAAATGACCATGCAATGACACCTTGTTGAGTGGCGGACAAAACATAAAAACCTTAGCCAATCAGACTACAGAATAGGAACAAGATATGAATTTGATAACCAATAGAATTGTATGAGACTATTGTTCTAAATTACGTGTCATTGACTAACAACTCTCTCCTACGGAGATTTTTAGGAACACAAATGTCATAGCCTTTCGCGATATGACCTTTGTCCATATGCAATATGGACTCAGGTTAAAAAAGTTCACTTTCACGAAGTTAGATATACGATAGCCGAAACCAAACATCTGCTTTTTCAGCAATTATACGTGTGTAACAACCAGATATTTAGCCATAAATACACCATTGATTGCATTTATTTTCCTCTGAACTTGTTATTTCCCTTTTATATGAATTGTTCATTTAATTATTAAAAGATAATAAATTATAAAAGCCTTTTAATTTTAATTATGTTTACCTGATCAATTATAAAAATAAAAGAAAGAGAAGTTATATTAACCCCTGTGCTGCATTTCTCTTCTAATGTACTGTTCTATGAAGCAGACCTACAAACTGTACCCAACAGTTGTATCAAAATGAAACACCAGGAAAGTGTTTCCTTCACAATCAAATCGATCATGATTTCAAAACAATCAGCCAAATGATGTACAGTAGTTTGTTTTGATTGAAACCTTGTTTTCATAGTGAAAGGAACGCAAGGAAAAGCTTGCTGGTAATTTCAGTACAATGATCTCACTTTCACCTTGTTAAGAGTCCCTGTGAATAAAAGTGAGTTACATAAATTAATAATTAGTTGCTTAAATATCTTTCTTATGTATATAATTACCTGTGTGTTTTCTATATAATGCAATAATTCTTTTGAGCTAATTTGTTCCTTAGTAAGTAACCATTTATCAAATTTCTGCAAGTACTTCATAAGGAATGCTTCAGCAGGAAGGCACTAAAGAAAACAAGAGAAGAATAAATCTTTTAACATTATAACAAAACAAGAACTTATGAGTAAGAACTTAGATAAAGTTACATATCTTTCTTTCCCACCACAGTCCTCAGATGCACTACGTTATAATCCAAATCTGTAGGCAGGAATAGCTTCACATTTTTTATCCTTTCAAAAAAAATTCCATCTGAAATTTGGCTCCATTCGAAGGTTTTGTAGAAACTGAAAATGATTTAAAAATATATTTTGATCTGAAAATAATATGATCCTTATATATATTCTTCTTAAGATTTAATCTAACTTGTTGTTTTTGTGAAGCTTATCATGTCTCTAATCTCATTAAAACAAATGAAGGATACAAGAATTCCACTACTGTTAGTTTACAGATTTAACCCATTTCATGCACAGTGCCCTGGAAACAAATCAAATCATTGCTCATTTCTTTGCTATTTCGCTTTTTTTCCACGGTGTTAATTATTGGAAATATAATGTAAAATAAATTTGATAAATGCTGTTAAGACTCCCTGGTTCCTCATAAAATTATATAGGTTTCCAATGGGAAGTTTAATAAAACCAGGAGGTAAGCTTATGCATTAAAGGGTTAACATATCGCTTACTTAGACAAGAAATAATCCATTCGCTCATTGGTTTATTCAGTCACTCTATAGAACTTTTTAGCACCTAACAAATTGCTTTTACTCTTCAAAAAGAGGAAGTAATGAAATGAAAAATAAGACCTTAACCTTAAGTCAGCCAGAAAAAAAATTTATGACTGTGATTGATAGGTTGAGTTAATATTCAAGGACTGTGGTTGGTTGAGAAAAATATATAATGACTATGATTGGTTGAGAAAAATAATTATATAATGACTGTGATTGGTTGAGAAAATATTTTACAATTTTTTACAATTGCAAACTAGGAGAATGTTCCATTCATGGAAATATGCCAGTGAGTGAAAATCTGATTTTAACTAAGGGCATGTATTAACAATCAAATAGAACGTACATTTATCTCGTACATATTTTACATGGCTAGCCTCTGTAAGGCATATAGCCAGTTTATCTTTTCCAGGAGGGGCTACAAGCATTTGGATACTGTATATGCTCATTCTCAACAAAATAATTATAACATTTGAAAGTTCTAGTGATATATAACATTTATTTAAAATAAGAAATAAAAATTTTAATTTGGCAAGAGTGAAAAACGGAGGATAATTTATTTTTCCTTAATATATCTAATTACATTGTTTTATTTAACAAAAGCCATCATATTCATATAAACAATTTTAAAGATTACTACTTCTGTATATTTATTTCTCTTTGGATTAAATTTTTTCTTCCAATGGTTAAGAATTTTCCCATTTAATAAACGTATGACTTTATTATTTTACATAACAAACGTATTAGAACGT
The DNA here is from genome assembly GCA_027564595.1 of Bythotiara depressa. Taxonomy (NCBI): domain Eukaryota; kingdom Metazoa; phylum Cnidaria; class Hydrozoa; order Anthoathecata; family Bythotiaridae; genus Bythotiara; species Bythotiara depressa. Next base: position 8,513 of record JANTOQ010278361.1, on the reverse strand, counting down.
TAAAATAAATATACTGGTCTTTTGTTAAATCATGTAAATAATATCTTTTGTTTTTAGTTAATCTACGAACGCAACATAAAACATATGTTATGGGTTTTAGTAAATAACGGCACGGAATTTGAATTGCAATTGAAATTGGAATCGGTACAAAAAAATAAAATTTTCCAGAGTTTTATCTTCACGGTATGCTATTATTTTTACATTTCACGAGTTTAAATATTTGCGACTGATCTAAAATCTCGCTGATATTTTGCATTTAACCTAAAACTGTCATCACTTACTAATTTGACTTCTGGGTGTCGTATTATACACCTTTTCCGAATTAAAAAACTTTCTGTAAAACACAGAAAAGCAAAAAGATAAAAAGTATAAATGATCAATATAATATATATTCTGATTTCTAAACAAAATTTTCTTTAACAACGGTATATCATGACATCGAATGACATCGAATGACATCTGATGATCTATAATCCCAATGGAATACCATTATTCCAAATTATAAAACTTTTACATCATTTTGTTTCAAAGTAAATTTGAGGAAAATCTCAATCGCCAGCAGTTCAAAAATCATTGCAAAAAAAAAAATGACAGGGGTGGAATCCCCCTGGCTGAATATGGTTAAAACAATCATCCCATAAAAATTTACATCACACCACAAAATAATACCTGCAAAGTTTTGGCAGTGACCGCTAAAATAAAAAATACACAAAATGGCATCTAACACAGTAACAAATAGACTAGATTAGTCGTTTCTTTTATTATAAGTTGGCAGGAGAAGGTGAAAAATATGCCATTTTTGCCACCATACTCACAAGCATAAAATTTGTTCTTTTCCTGTCTCATGCTTCACATTCATGTTACAATATTTATATATATTTGAAGACAATGTGTCATAACCCACAAAATATGCATGAAATGTAAAAACAATAGCAAAACGGCAAAAATAATTTATTTATTTTTTGTAACGATTCCAATTCCAATTCCATTGTATACTAAAACCCTGTATGTTATCTCATAACAAGAAATTTCTGTGAAACTCGGTCTTTCAAGAGCTCCAAGTCTCCACAATTTTATCTCAACCAAGGTCTCAACGTAAAGAAATTGCTCTCATTCCTTGCAGCAAAGCCTGAACTACAAATGGGTGTCTCATTTTTATTATTATTATCATCTTTCAATTCTTATCAATAGATAAAGGCTTTTCAACAAAAAATTACGTAGAAAATGAATATTTTTCTATTGTTTTTTATCTTTATACTTTAAACGAAGTATTATATTTTTAAATGCAGACACGCTTTTGTAAAGGAAAGAAAGATGTTTCGAGTCATGTGTTTTTTATGAAGAAACTTCACTTGAAGAGGACTTAGAGCACAATTACAAAAGTGACAAAAAAAAGTGTAATAATTTTTTTCTTTTCCAAAAAAAATCCAGGTAAAATGAGTCACACCATTAGGTAGAGGAATAATATAGGATTTAGAAAATAATAGTTTCATGTGTAAATTTTTTGAAGAAAAGGAGATATCTTTTATAATCTTTATAATACTGAACATGTGTAGCAAGTGTATACAGTATACTTAAAGCACCCATTTGTGCTACAGAAGCTCATCCCTCGGCCCTATAAATCAAGCTATATGCCTCCACTTAACCAGACAACTCCACACTTGACGAAAGATTAACAGAGAGATCATCCTCTGAGCATTAAATATCACCTCATGTGGGGCTTGAACCACTATGCAAATGCTCCTTAGATTTCATTATAAATAAATAAATAAATAAATAAATAAATAAATACTACAAAACTGATTTATTCATTCATTTATTTATTTATTTATCTACTGTACACATCTAAAATGAGTCATACCTGTACAAGAAGATCAATAAAATCTTGCAGCACTTTCATGGCTTCATTGTTAATGGTTGCTTTTCTTGGTATTTCTCGACGTATAGTGTAGCTCACACTGCTAACTAGATCAACCATAGACACCTCTGATGTCCTAAGAGATCAACATGCCTTATTACGGAATATCAGAAATTTTATTATTTGGCAAATTGGTAAATTCAAGTCTGTAAGAAATATTTTTACTTCAGGGTAGCTGTATTTAAAAATGTTGTTTTTGTTGCTGTAATTTAAAGAATAGTGCAACAAAAACTCATTAATCACTAATTAATCCTTGGAGGACTAACAACCACTAGTGTTAATTTCCTACAGACCTAAAATTAGGGAAAATAAACTCTGTATCAAAATATTTAACAATATTAAAAGGTATCTGTGATGCATTCATTGCGGAATGATAGCATTTCTTATTGTGAACTATTAAAAAAAGATCAGTGTGAATCATAACAGCCTTTTCACCTATGTGAAGATATAAAAGCTTTACAGGAAAACGAGACCACATTTCTGAATTTAAGAAACAATAGTCCTTTCCATAGATTACGTCATCAAAAATGCAAATCAGTTACACTTTATTTTTAGAAAAAATGGATTTCATATTCGCATTAACCGATAAAAATAAATCTGAAACTTTTTAGCATCAAGGTATAATTATTATTATAATTTTCATGAAAACGATGCTGTGACTGCATGTACTTAAATTTAAGAAAGTTAACACTTTCTTATAAAAAGTTAACACCATACTTATAGGTGGTGGTCGTAAAAAGATTCCTGCTGGTATAACATATATATTATAAACATTTTATTTATTGAGGAGTTAAGGCATGAAATAAATTATTAACAAAATTTTTTTACTAATTTCTGGAAAGGAGTATTGACAATGAAAGCGAATTTTGACAAAATGTCTACCTATTTCAGATGACCACAATTCAATTTCAATCTATACATATTTTTTTAAGTGAATTCTGAAGTTTATTTTTACTTCCCTAGGGGTCGGTCTCCTGTATTTAAGCAAATTGCAGCATATTAAAAAGAAACACTCATCAATTAAACAATCTGGAGTTGTGTATTTATTGTATGCTGATATCAGTGTCAACAATAATTTATTTTTAATGTTCTTTAAAGAAAATATTATACCTAACCAGACTTTATTTTCGACAGACTTTATTTTCAATGGACTTAATTGCAGAAAATCCAACTGTTTTTTCAGAAATTAAGTCTGGGTTTTTACATTCAAGCAAATACTATATTCCTACATAATGTTTCTATTTCTACTATATTTCTACATAATTACACCTTTTCACCAAGTCAGTTTGCTCGGGAAAAATACACAGCTTGTTGCGATCACAATGTTTTTTGAGTAAACATTGCCACATTCAGAATGATAATGAAAAATGATAGAGGAGCTAAAGTACGATGTTCCTACGATCAAAAGCTTATGTATACTAGAACTTTTTGTGCCTATTTTTTATTATTTAGATAAACCTAGGATCCCTATTAAGAACTGTATAAAAGTTCTAGAATGGAAGTTTAAGATTTCTCTGTATTTTTGCGAAAAAGCTACAGGTTGTTTTTACTGAGCTAGCTACCTCAAGTTAGGAAGTCATTGCAAGAAAATGAAAACATTTATGTGTACTAGAGCTTTCTAGAGTTTTTTTATTATTTAGATAAACCTAAGACCCCTCAAGATGTGTATAAAATTTCTAGAGAGTGGAGGTTTAGGATTTCTCTGTATTTTTGCATTGATGTATCAGAGAAAAAAGGTAACTTCACTACTGCTGTTTGTTATTTTTACTCGTGAAATGTAAAAAATTTCCAACTTGGAGAAAAGGTGTATTCAATTAAGCCTATCAAATATACATAGAGATGGTTATTTAGTCCTCAATGGGAAAGATGTATATGTTAGAATCATCCTCTTCATTAGACTCTTCTTCAGTGACCATTTCGATGATATAGTCATAGTTTTCATCTACAAATTTCTTAATTTCGTTTAATGTAGTATTGTCTCCATGTACAAATTTTATCACCTTCAGGTATATCCCTACAAACCCTACGTAATCTGTCCTTGTCAATGTTTAGCTTATGGAAGATCTATAAAAAAATCGAATTTCGAGTTTCACATATTGCAAATATTTTGTAGCCTCCCTAATTTTGGCTGACTTGTTGCATTAAAAAATATTTATTCTGGTGCATTAATTCCACCAAAATGTAAGTCCAATAAGGGACAGTAGATTGGTTTACAGATTTTCTGTTAGATCTGGCTTGATTTAACAACATATTTTGTGGATTTAAGTTTAACAAACTATAAACAACAACAAAAACAACAGTTTCAAAACAGCAGGTCTGTCCTTACAGTATGTGTAGATTTAAGGAGTTAGATTATACAACTCTTAAGGTTCTCTCAACCTCAGGCAACAAAAATAATTTTCTAAATTCTTGTGGAAGCAAATATATTTTCTTATTTGAAAAAGTCAAGGCCATGAAATTTATAGTGTCTTTGTCTTTATATACCAGTTTCTGAATTTTTAGTTTTTGACCTTTAAATGCAATGTTTTTTATTATCCATATTAAATTTGCAATGAGATTTTCCTATACCTTGGCCATTATGTTTCCTATTAGAAGATCAATTGTAATAACACGAGTGCGTTAATTTGGTTTAGGGGTTCTTTACATGGTTTAGGGGTAGCTCAACTGGTCTTTACGTGAGGTCCAAAGTGAACTCAAACCAGTTTGAAGTTTAGAAAATTCACAGTCAGTTTCTTTTAATTATGTAATGACTTCGCAACCTCAATGTCCAAGTAACATCAAGAAACTAGCATTGAGATAACTCAGTTTATATGTACAAAAAATGTCTTATCTGTTTGTAATGAAACTAGAAAAACAATATTATCTTACATGTTGGCTGCCTTTTCCATCTCCAACTCATCAACAATTTTGGGACCACTGTCCTTCTTTTCGGGAAGATTTTGTATTATATCGGTTACTTCATTAAGTGCACCAATAAAACCTGAATGGGTCCGGTTGTTCCTAAACAGATAAAAAACATGCTACGTGATGGAAATGGACCAAACTCACTGGGAATTTGCAGTAAGTGATGTGGACGGGTCCAACGTAAAAAAAAGTGGTATATACTGATTTAGGATTTAGTTTACGCTTTCAGTTTAACTGGTTTTGGCCTGTGATGCGATATGTCAATGAAATACAGGATAAATCCTACCAGGTTTCTCATCAACACTCCCTTGTTTTCTGGACACTTTTACCAAATATTTTGTCCTGAGTTTCAATTTTTAATGTCTTAAAATAGAAGATTGTTGTTGCATGGAATAATGGAAATGGGACATTAAGGCATACATGAAAGGGCTTACAATAAGTTATTTCTACAAACCAAATTAGATTTGTTCCCAAATTTTAGAAAAATAACTGAGACAAACCTTTATTATTATTATTATTAATTTGATATTGCCAAATTGTTCCTCTACATTACATGATTGAGCTGGTAGGTATTAAACTATGGAGTATATCCATAACAAAAACAAAATTAGTAGCTCAAATGGGAGATTTAAATACAGTTAAAACATCAAACATGGGCCCACTGGGGACAATAGGCAATCGCTACACCTTGAAAGCTTTTTCTTTGTTTACTAAAAACGCTTAAGACAGGTTTAGGATTTCTGGGCACTGTAGTCACTCACTTAGATTGTGAAATTGTTCATTTTGTTTGTTTACTCATGTAGTTCTACAGTGCAGCCCTAACTTGTTTCTTTGGTATATAAACATCTCTAAAATACTTACGTGGCAAGTTCTTTGAATTCTCCATTGCTTAGCGTAATAAGTACTAATGAAGGAAATTGAACCACTCTATATTTTATAGCCAACCCATTCTATAAAAAAGAAAAAAAATTATTTATTTATATTTTCATGAGTATGTGGTTTACATACCGTTTATATGAAGTAAAAATTGCCAAGTCAGCATAAAATTGATAAAACAATAAATTTTGCTAAAGCAGTTGCATGACCAATTTTATTGTGTTATTCTCACTTATGTTTTGCTATGTTACATGATTTAAGACATCCAGACATTTATATCTTTAATTTTGTGCAGAGATAGTGACTTGCCTTGCAACAAAAGGAGGGTCATGGATTCAGATCTATGGGTTGGAACCTTTTTACATTGTTTGGTTTTGCAAGTTAAACTGTGGAGCAAAATCTGTGGTAAAATTAGTAGGTCAAATATCCTTTAAAGGATATACAGTACCCCTGAAAGGAATCAAATTATTGGTCATTTCTTTTCCCCCTGAAAGGAATCAAATTATTGGTCATTTCTTTGCTATTTTGCTTTTTCCAGAGGGTTAATTATTGGGAATAATGTAAAATAAATTTTGTAAAAGGTGATAATCAATAGGAGAGAGGAGAGAGAGTGGTAGGTTTGAAAATAATTATTGACCTTTTATTCAAACATGGGAATGATTATGTGTTTGCAGAGACATAGGCATAGATGATTTGAACATGTTGAAAGGACAGACCATTGGGTTAGAAAGTCTGGGGAGATAGTTGATGGTCTTTGTGTAAGAGGTTGGCCACAAAAGCTTTGGGGATGAGCTTGTTGATAAGGGCATACAGTCTATGTTAACACAAGAGAGAGTAAGATGGAAGTATGCAGTTAAGTAAACCTGTCTTCTAACTCATGCTAGCATGGAAAATGACATAAAAGAAGAAGTAGAAGGTTCTCTATATTTCAAAGAAATATTTTAATGTCAACCATAATGCAACTTACATTTCCAGAGGAAACTCTCCGTAAATCTAACTTTCTACATTTGTTTGTGTCCATGATGAGCTAAAAATATAGATATTATAGTTTTGGAAGGCTTAACATTGATTGGCCAGATTTATGACATTTTTGAATGACTTTATTTTGAAAATAGACTGAGTCCAAGATTCAATCATAGCAGGATAGCATTCCACTTAATTTTTTTAACATTCATGACTTAATAGAGATGCATAAAATATATCAGAATCTTTAAAAAATAATATCACTTTGGATCAAAATTAATGTTTTTTATTTTTAAAGGTTTCCCCTGTTGTATCCTGAAGTTGTGAAATATATAAATGTAACACGTTCTATGTATATATATTCCTTATATTCATCTACTAAAGATTATTCTAAAAATACACATACAGTACTTGTCAGAAAAAACCATATAAAGAAATTGTCATATTTACAAAGATAAATTCCAAAATCAAAATACATTTCAGAATGGTGCCAAATAATTTGCATGATTTACAATCATTTACTGTTGATATTACCTTTGTTGTTGCTTATTCCTTTTGTTTAGATCCTAGACATTTCTCAGAAAAATCAATCTACCAAACATTTCTCAGAAAAATCATTCTACCAAACAGTCAGGTTGAATAAAATATATTGACAAATACTTACAACTTTCCCTAGGTATGATTCTGATTTCTCAAACAATAATGCTAAATACTCATAACTACCCCTCGGTATTATTAATTCGTTGATAGCAGCATCCCTAAATAACATAATATAGATTATTTATATAGTGATCGTGAAGTGACACCAGTGGATAACATAGAATCAAAAGGCAAGGTCTGGTAGAGAGGAAAAGGGCACTTTTGTGGTTACGTTCCCTGAAAATATCCATCAAAAAGGGCTCTTTTCCTTAGAAATTAAGAGGGGCAGTGTCAGAAGGTTGGACCCTCTTTTGGACTAGATTAGGTCTTGAACACCACAAAAATGTCCAGAAGCTTTATGATAGTTTTGTGATTTATAAAGTAGACATCACTATTGTTTGGTCTTAATCCTCTAATTATGTGTTATACCACAATCATTCATCTGCTGGCTGGCGCAGCCCCAGCAGATGTTTAGAACGAGCTCATCTGACAATCTCCCGAATTCTACACTTTTTAGCCTGATTCCGTCTTAACGTTAGCCTGATGATTACTTACAGTGCTGGGGTGTTATTCGACAGTTTTGTAAAATAAATTTTCGACAAGAAGGGTGTCCATCTTGGAATTTTTCGAAGGAGACTAAATTCTCTAAGCCGTTAGACTTCCCGTTTTTTTTATTTAGTAGCTTAGACCAGTTAGTTCTATTGAAATCATGAAGTCATTTTGGTTAGCTAGCTAAAAAATTCGAGATATTAGCCAAAAACTGCCGTTTTACATGTAGCTACCCTGTGGGGGTCGCGTTGAGACTTTATCTAAAAAAATACTACTGATCTTGGAGTGAAGTTAATTTCTATCAGTAGTAGGAATCTATAGCTACCCACCACAGTCGAAGTCCTGTGAAAGCGGAGTGATTTTTTACCAAAAATAGCTTCACTTTGAAGAGGTTATCTAACTACACTTATTCACTGACGAAACTCATTTATTTCACTGTTATGCTTCTTCATACCACTGCAGACTATTGTAATAGCGAGAGCAACATGGGAGCTAGCTCTCTGGATAGTTTTGTTAAATTTGGAGCTAGCTAACCTACTGAAAGTTAGCGTTTTTGAAGTGCTTAGATAGCTACCCTCTATCGCCATTTTTACCCCCTGGTGAGCTATCTATACCCTTTTTAAATACCACGAGACCCTTTGTAACACATAGTAGAATGTTCCCC
>JANTOQ010278250.1:0-13100 GCA_027564595.1 Bythotiara depressa | reverse complement strand
TAGCAAACTAAATTTGTAATTTGGGCGCTTTGTCTCAATATTATGAGCACCATTGTAGCTTCGTTTGCCAACCACGCTTGGAGCTTTCAAGCGCGCAGCGCTTCTTGTTTCGTGTTGTGATGTCCTGTTTTCTTTGTATAACAATTATGTCCAAGTATTAATTTCTGTTATATTTTTATTTTTAATATGAGTTATTGTTGTAATTTTTAGTTTACTGAGTAGAAAAAAACCGTAAAGACGCTCACCGCGGTCCATGTGTAGGCAATATCAGAGGGGGCTAGTGGTCTCTTATATATATATATATATGTTTATTGGCATAGAAGAGCTTAGACTAGAAGTCGTTCTTAAATATTCTGGTGATAGAATTTAACCAATTTTTTCCTTTTCTCACATTCTTTTAAATAAATAACATGATAATCAGTGTCTTTCTACAGAAGACCAACGGAGCTGTTCTAAGAAAATAGGTATTCTTAACTGCCAGGAAGAGCGATTTTCGGAGCGAACCAAGATAACAGTTATAGTTACCATAGAAAATTTCTTTTTTCCAGGAAACGCGGTTGTTTCTTTCATAACAGCTAAATTTGCCAGGAAAAGATTTTTTTTTGGGAACATCGCAATTTGCCAGGAAAGAAAAACTGGTCTTTATAACAGTTCATTTTGCCAGGAAAGAAAAATCCATTATTTCGCTAGAACAGCTTTAATTGTCAGCAATTAAAGCCGTTTTTTATAAAAAGCAAACGAAAATTTTGAGTGACGTCACACAAATTAATTTTCGGAAAAGTGTATTTGTTTTCTTTTCGATAATATTACATTTCAAAGAAAACAACATGCGCAAGCAATAAGAACACTAATTTATCATTCAAAGAAATACAGAATAATAAAGGTTACAAGAATTCGTAAAAAGGAACCTCTGGGAAGTTACGAAAAAAATGATTTTAGCTTTTATATGTCCGATATAGTGCTATTACTTACTCCAATACTTGTGTGCTATCACTGCCACAGCTGCTGACGTTCTTGAAATAATTTTCCAGGTTATTATTTGAGATTGTTATTATATATTATGAATAATGATATATTTATCATGAATATTATGTAAATAAATATATTCGTGGAGTAAACTCATTTCTGATCAGCAGTAGCCCTCATCTTACTGGTGTTTTGAACATTCTGACGTCACGATCGACGATGTCGCATTAGAACCCAGCACTTTTTCATTTGGCATATAGATGAAAAGGTTAGTAATTTGAGAGAAGAAAATAACAACTCATATGATGTTTACAAGTATTTTCACGCTGTAGTGTATGTTTATTTATCCTTCTAAAAAGTTAAAAATCATAAAAACAGATTTCGTTTTTAATGTCGTTTCTTCCGCTATAATTTCTCACGTGGAAATCGATTCCAAAGTTCATTTAAAATAAAAATCACGTGAAACTTTTCGTTTATTTATATAAAGGAGTATAGAAGGCAACACAAACAAGGAGAAAAATAAAATAAATCTCCTTCACAGGACATTCACTTGTTTACTACATTAATTATTCTGTTCATTAAAAATTAATATTAATACACAGACAACAAACGGTGTTATGTAGATGGCCACTAATGACGCATGATTTAATTAATTGATACGATGAGAAACCCCAAATTTCTTATGTGCGAAAACAAACATTTAAGCGATTAATTAAATGGTCAACAAATACGTCAGCAAACAACGTACGTAAGGTTAATTAAACTTCCTTTCCTTCATTAGTATTAGTCAGTATTATTTCTGTAACATTTTTAAATCATTTACAACTGTTTGCTTGCTACTACAAGAAATACCTAAGCCACGTACCCTCTGCACCATCCACCCCCTGGACAACAACCATAAACAAAATGGTAGGGCTTAAGTCAAGCGAAAAAAAATAAACAACACGTTGAACTAGGAAGATCGTCATTTTACAATAACTACAAACTTTTCCTGTCCGATTATATTGAGAGTACAAGGAACTTGTAATCTTTCTCTAATGTCTTCGCCAAACAATCGTTAACTCGAACGAACGCTTATTTTGTACAAAGGTTCGAGTTATCGGGTACTTCGATTAAGTTGAACATTCGTTAATTCGAACTAATTTGTTTGGTCCCTTGGAAGTTCGAGTTACCGGGAGTATACTGTATATACCTTCTTCGTTGGCGAAAAATAACAGTGAAAAATGTCTGCGAACAATTAAAATAAAATAATCATAAGGTGGAAATTTTAAACAGTCGTACGGTACTCGAGTCACCATAACATATTTTAATTATTTACTGAGAATATGAAGGTTATAGGTTAAAAGTCTGGATATTCATAAATGTTTGACTTCACGTTTATTTACGTGGGAACTCTTGTCATCTTGTCAACTTGTCAACTTGTCACAAGAAATAGTTCAAGGGTTACTAAAACGAGACAAATGGTGTTCAGTTTTCGGCTATCATTATCAAGAAACCAGATTCACGATCATTTTGCCAATTTAGCATCTATATAAGTTCGTCACCACTCAGTATTTTTCATCAATTCCAAAACACAACGTGGCGTGGAAATAACGGGTATCGTCCCGATCCAAACGGGTTTTTCTTTGTTCAAATGAGACTTGATCATGCAGGAAAATCAAGCGTGTCATTAAAATTGAAGTGATGCTTCATAACAACAGCTTGTCATTAATTTTTACATTTGTACTTTATTTCCTTTAAATTAGTCCTTAAAATAGATGTAATTTATTTATTACTTAATTACATCTACTCATTTAATTCCTTGCAGAAATTTGATCGCACCACTTTTTTTCTGCAATCTGATTGGCTCTTTGAAAAACACGATCGCAAAAGTAGAAAAAAAATGTGGCGGGTTTAATTAATTATAATCGTACGTATTATCTTATGGAACAGAAATCCGCATTTAAGTGTTCGTATAAAAGAAACTACATCAGATCATTTGTCTTTATAGCTTTTCCAAACTCTCTTTCTTTCATTTAAGTTGTTCGTATAAAAGAAACTATCTCTTATCATTTGTCTTTATAGCTTTTCCAAACTCTCTTTCTTTCCTACGACCTATTAATTGACTTTTTTGTTTCCAAAGTCTATTTCTTTGTTACGACCAATTACCGTTATATAATTCCCAAACTCTTATCTCTTTCTGACGACCAATAATTATCTGTATATAATTTCTTAACTCTATTTCTTTCTAACGACCAATTATGTTAAATTAACTTAAGAACAAACCGTTTTTTACCTGTAACTATAGATTAAAATTCATTAAGTGACCTAAAATGCATTTGACCATCTTGTTGCAACATAAAAGTATTAGTCGGTCACGGTAATTTATATTTTTTAATGATTGGTTTAGAGTTGCAACATTGCATCTGTGTAGCTAATCTATGTTTTGCAGAATAATGTTTACTTTTGGATTCAGTAAAATTTATTTATGTAGTCACCTCAAATATTTATTTATGTAGTCACCTCAAAAGCGATATAGGACTGTATAATCTTGTTGGACCTAAACCACCTTGTTCTATTGTTTTGTTGTACATTCCCCCTTTAATAAATGTCAATACTTGTGTGTTTTAACATTTTAAGTATCAAAATAAATAGATTTATAATTTCTCTACTGATTTCTTTTTCCAAGAACTTGATTACCGAATTGAAAATGAAGACCCCCTGATTTGTGATAAAATTATAAACGTTTCCAATAAGGAATATGCAATAGACAGGGTGTATATAACATGGCTAGTTTTTGTGTTCTACATTATTTATTTTGAATGTTCACGAAAATTAAAAGAAACAACAGAAGAGATCAGATTCCTTTTTCACTTGCAAACGGAACAGTAATCGGATTTACCAGCTTTTCAAATCAAACCACTCGGGTTTCTCCAGAAATCCTTTCTCCATAATGGCTTCAATAAATATTTTCAGTATTCTCAGTACTTTTTACATGATTGTCTCATAAGTTTACCCCCTGCTGATTGTCGCATCAGTCTACCCCATGCTGATTTATATTAAAGTATTGTCACCAAATATTATTCCTTCATAAAACCGGATCCAGAATTTGAAACAGGCTGAATGAACAGCGTCAGTCTAGGAAATATAGTTATTCGTGACTTCGCAAAAGTCGCGCACATTTATGTTGTCATGGAAACCGTGACTATATTTCTAAAATAAGCTGATCTGGGACGTCAATATGTGCTTATGGATAACAATTTGTTTGTATTGTGGGCGTAAAAGAAAAACCTTTCTCGAATCCGATTAAAATGATCGTTGTCGGAATCATAACTCGATTATCTCGTCCATAGTATGACTGTATTGATATTTTGAAACCTAATCAACAAATGAAAAGATTATCCTCATTACATTTCCTGTCAAATATTTCTTTGTTTAACCATTTCATGTATAAGCACCTCCTGGTTATATTAAACTTCTCATCGGAAACATTTATAATGTTACTAGGAACCCGGAGGTCTTATTAGCTCTTAGCAAGGACGTAGAACTTTACATTATATTTCTGATAATTAACCCCCTGGTAAAAACAAAATAACAAAGAAATGACCAATGATTTGATACATTTCCGGGGACACTATGCATTAAAGGGTTAAAATTATACTTAACTCACATACCTCCTTCACAACCTTAGTCGAAATGTTCAGGGTAGATAGGAGAGCCTGGCTAGACAGGGAATTTGAATTTGAAATCCATTTTTCACTGAACCGTGCATGAAAATATGTTGTGACGTCTGTGGTGTAATTTCAGGGACAGTTTATTTCTTACAACGATCCAATCTAGCTATTCAGGTTACCTTAATCATTATCCATCAACCGCTGGAACGTTGTTATTAGTAACGTAAATCTTGCGGTTCATATGGTTTCCCGCACTTCTAGTCGCTGTAAAGAATTCTTGCTAAACTTATAACCACAGCTCAAACGAGCAATCGAATTTTAAGACGTGCTCTATTATAAAAGCCTGTCCTGTGGCGTGAAAGGTTATATCTGTATAAAAATAGATTAACTGTTTGGACGTTTGTTAAGTTACAGATACCTGGTAGGTGAGTTATATTTTAAAGCAATTTCTGTCTAAGTAAATTGTGTGTTCCGGTTATATGACCCTTTAACGTGTCCCCCGGAATAAATCAAATCATTATTCATTTCGAGTTATTTTATATGTTCTAGAAGTGTTAATTATTAAAAATATTAGAAAATAGAAATGTCCGAAAGCTGATAGATAAACCCCCTTCTCTTTATTTTGAACAAGACATTTATTAAAGCAAGCAGGTATGTCCATGCGTTAAAGAGGTAATTTTATTTCTGCGGAAATGTTTTTTTGAGTGGAAATGTAGTTTATATATATATTTGATATCGAAAAGAGAAAGAAGCCCTGGGGAAGAGGTTGTTCTTTTGAAAGAATCAGTGATAAACATTTTTAATTTATGAGCAACCAGTAATTAACCCCCTGGAACAAGCAAAATAACATAGAAATGACAATGATTTGATTCCTTTCCGGGGGACACTGCGTTAAATAAAGAGTTAAGTATACGTCATACGACACTAGATACTCTCCAAATGCATGAAATAACCTTGATGGATTGTGATTGGTTAGTTTTTGCAGATTAAATATAACCATATGAGGTGATATATTATTATCGAGGCATGCTGTTGCATAATCGTAATGTCGATTGTATTTTTTCTTTCGTATTAATGAAAATAAATTCCATCTGTTATGGGAATAATAATAGTCACAGCAGTATCCAACAAGGAACATTATTTTTATACATATCCAATCAAGAAAATTATGTGATGCAAAAAATAACTTTTTCTTGATAGCTTGAGGGATACTTTATCACTCGCTAAATGTTACTCATTGTTGCCAGTTGAAAACTGCATGTCCTACAAAGTGCCATGTTACTCTTTACTTGTTTATAATTTACAGAATCAAGAAATTTCATTTTGGACAAAGAAATTGTAAGTTGTATATATATTTGTGTATTTTTTGGCCGATCCGATCGATCCGGATTGCTTGCAAACGAGGCTACAATCCATATCAAACATATCGATTGCGTCCGGCAATAGCGGATCAAACGAGCCATCTGGTAATCGGATCACCCAAAAGAATACACGGTATGTTGTTTATTGCTAACGTAATTGTTTTTACTACCCAGTAGGCATTTTATGGCCAAACAACGTCCTAACAACGCTAAGAAACGTTACAGACGTTGTTATAGCGTTGATGCAATATCGTGTGACCATTGATGTGCGATTTCTAGTGAAAGGATACCACCTCACAAAATCGTTCTTTCTTTTTTGTAAAATTAACTTATTCAACATCCTATTAGACCGCTTTTGGAAAATTTGACTCGTTCACTAATGAAGAATGTAGTTATCTCCGCAATTTATTTTAAAAAAAGTTCTCCATCCGAAATTATCAATTGTCGTTTTAATAATTTAGTAAGTATATAAAGTACGTAAGTAAAACGTGTATTAGCTGCCTCATCCATTTACATGGTTCTTCGTGCTTGAACATTAACAAATTCTATAAAATTATTAAAATCTCGTGAGTATTTACATATCATATATGGACAAATTAATTACAGATTTCTTTGTTATATTGCTTCTTTCCAGGAGGTAAAATTTTGGAAATGAAATACAAAATTAGGAGAAAAAAATGTATTTGATACTCTTATAAGCCCCCTGATTCTTCATAAAATTACATTGAGTTTCAACTAAAAATAGACAATTTCCAGGAAGTATGCTTAGGTATGCATTAAAAGGTTAAAAAGTTTAAATAAACCAGTAACATAGGATAGTATTGGTAGAAATAACCCAGTGGGCACTTCATGGTCACACGACGTTGAAACAACGTTATATCGACGTCTGTAACGTTTATTCGACGTTGTTTGACCATGATGTGCCTACTGGGAAGAAATATCCTCTGACAGTATGAAGATATTAGTACCGCCGAAAGGATAGACATCTAAAACAAACAAGTAGAGCAAGGGCTGATTTATGACAAACAATTTCGTCTGACGTAAATTAGCTAATAGTGTAGTCAAATTTGCCCAAAATATGGGTCAACCTAGACAAAATTACAGTAGAAGCAAACTTGGTATCTTTGGGTGGCAATTTTTATGTAGTTTTCCAGAAGAAAACCCCACCAAACCCCACCTTGAGGAAAAAACGTTACGGTAGGTATAAACTGAATTTAGTTAAAAACCACTCAAATGATCAATTTTTAAAATTTTAATCTCATTATAGGTGCCCACTGGGTAGTGTACTTCTTTGCAATCGTCTTAAAAAACGTGTTCACACTTTTTGTGGTTTTATTGTTGATTAGACTGGATCTAGTCTCTTTTATCAGGAAATTGGATCCACCGCAATTCGCGAACGGCACCGAAAAGGTATTTCATATAGGGTTATGATCTCTCCTTCTGGGTACTTTTTAAATAAAGACTAGGTCCTAGTCTAATTGAGTAATATGCAAAAATGGCAGTTTGTCAAATTTGATAAAGATGGAACATTAACCCTTTAATGCACAGTGTCCCTGGAAAGGAATCAAATCATTGGTCATTTCTTTGCTATGTTGCTTTTTTCCAGGGGGTTAATTATTGGAAATAAATGTAAAATAAATTTAGTAAAAGCTGATAAGACCTCCTGGTTCGTTATAAAATTGTAAAGGTTTCCAATGGGAAGTTTAATATAACCAGGAGGTATGCTTATGTATTAAAGGGCTAGAAAGTAGTTTTCTGTGATAAGGTGGGTGCGGGGTTGAGTATGGTGGAAGCCCCTTTTTCTATATTTGTTAAGTGTCGTCGGAATATTTTCATTTTCCGTCGAGTATTTTCAAAACCATAATAACTTAAATTACATATTTTACCCCTCCCTTAGTTACCAAACAAACTATAACATATGTGGAGTACGTTACGTAATATCAATTTGAGCTATAAATATCTTGTTGGGAAATTCCCATGACATAATTATATATGATGGAGATGCGTCTGATGTTTCAATTAAAACAACCCGTCTTTGCATTGTTTTTCATGGACAAAGGGACAAAGGAAGCAAAGATTCGCCGATATGAAGTTTATAATTATTATAGAAACAGCTCTCCTCTTTCGGAGTTAAATAATTTATCTAGCAAATATTTTTATGTCGCAATGTTTTGCTTCTATCTCAATATACCGCTGGTATATTATGCTCATGTATATTATTCCCATTATTACATTATTCCCATGTAACACGGATTAGTAAGGCCAATAATCACTATCCTCAGAAAACAAGAATTGCTACTTAAAGAACGTCAGGCAGTTTTAACTAATATTTCTTTCTTGCTTTTATCGATATTTATCCAATATGAAGTAAACATTCTTCATAATTAATACCTTCTCTGTTAAACCGGATGATGGTACTATAACCTGTCCCATCATGTTATTTTGTCAGAAATTCTTAAAAACACACTGAGTAATGCATGTCATTCATATAGAACATACATATCTTTATAGATATAACTAACGGATTGTTGAAGGGATATCATTCTCTTCTCGGATGGGGAAAAAAGCGCGACAAAAATATTTAGGTTACTTTCATGCATATCATACCCCCTGGTTATATTAAACTTCACATTGGAAACCTTTATAATTTAATTTTCTAATAATTAACCCCCTGGAAAAAGCGAAATAGCAAAGAAATGACCAAATTCTTTATTCCTTTCCGGGACACATGCATTAAACGGTTAAATGTTATTGTCGTTGAAGTTATATTTATTCTTATGATCCACAAACGCTAGAAACCAGGACCGTTTTTTCGCCGTTGATAGTTTTGCCGTGTAAATGTTTTCACCGTCCATTAGCAGCAGACTGTAAAATTCATGTAATTTTGACGTTAGTTTTTATCAACTTTGAACATCTAAAATGTGACTACACGAACATATCACAAACAGCTTCGTCCTCAGCGCTCCGTCTGCTAATGGTAAGACCGTATAATGCCCTTGAAAACGAGGTTAATCAAAGAACTGCACTGACATCGCTTGAGGCACAAACAACACAAACATATACACACGACATCGCTTGCGGCGCACAGAGCATAAACACGACATCGCGTATTGTACAAACATGATGATTGTGAGAAAAAATTGCAATAGTGGCTGGATTAGAACACGTGGATGAAATTGTGTCACACGTCTATGGGAATATGTGTCCGTTTTGTGTATCCAATTCACGGTACACGAGATAAGCAAGTGCTAATATTATTCGTGCAGCAGTAAGTTTTAATACCATGTGAGGGAGCAAGTTTCACTACTTATTTATTGTTAATATGTTCTGTGAACTATAATCTATGAACTATGCGCAAATTAAATTCTCTTCTCTTTTCCACACTTTATTCTGGAAACGAACTCAGCCTGACACATTGCAATCAACAGTTTCTGCTCCAATGGCAGACATTCGTTTCGGTTGTCTGTGGTACAAGGCTAAACAAACTCATATTAGCTTAGTCTACTTTTACTACTGCGTTTTAAAGAAACGTTTTCTATTGGAGCAACGTTTTGTCCCGGAAATGTGATTTTTCCGGTTCTTATCCTTTATTTCCGAAGATAAACTCGTTCTGCAATCTAACAAGTACTTTTTTCCATATTCATATCAAGGTAATTACAACAACCGCGCAGTCCTCCGGTATTTATTTACTGTTAAAATAAATGAATTTATTTATTAGTTAAGAACTATCACAAGAACACTTTACATAATTATGCAATAATTATCAAGTCGTTAAAGTAATATAAGGGCGTGTCAAGAGAATTTTGTTCGATAGTAATCTTTTTGATAACATCCTCCCACCCATCCCAGCCCTGCTCTGACAGCTTTTAAGTATGTAAACGAGCGTTCCAGTTTTTGTCGAATGTTATCTTATAAACTTACTAGACTGATACTTACTGTACTTACTGTGCTTACTTTATTAGTGTTTAAGAATAAATAAATAAATAAGGTTATTTTCGTTTGAATGTTTGAATTAGAAAATAAATACAACCACAGTAAAAATACCGTCAGCTGGAGCGAGTTCAATGCCAACAGTGTATGATGCAAAGTAAAATAAATTAACATATTGCAAAGGTGGATTTTCACTTGTTCAATATCAAACTTCTTCGATTGGTTATGAGTTACGTAATTTACTTGTTTCTTAGTTAAATATTGACCAATGAAACGCTCAGGTAATATTTAGTCGTGTCAGTGAATATTATTGTGTCGTTGATAAAGCCGATCATTGTGTAATAAATTTCCTTCAGAAAGGGTTGTTGCTTCAGAAAGGGATCACGTTTTCCCGGCCCCCATTGTTTTTCATTCAAAATTTAATTTGATAAATTATTATCCATGCTCCCCTACGTATAAATTTTATTATGAATATTTGTTCAAAACTCATAAGCTGCTAAATAGCTTTTACAATAAAGAGAGGTCTTTGTGCTGCTCTCCGACCCTTCCGCGTAAGTTTTTACCCTATTGATATATAAATTTATGACATTATGTCATACACGTTATTACGTACAATAACATAACGTGTTTCAAAAACAAGCTCTTATTAAGTAAAAGGATGCTGAAAAACAGGAAGATATCGCGCCGGTGTACACACTGCGATTTCTCACTTAGTCACAATACAGGTCTTTAATGTCATTGTCATGTGCAATGTAATGTCAGGGTTAATAATAATATAATCATCTAAAAGTAATAATTCATGTATAATAGCTATAAATGTTTAGCGCGAAGTTGTTTTCTCGATTCTAATTGGCGTAGCACAAGAAATAAGTCAAAAATTAGGATTTGTTTAAACCAAGTCTTAATAGAAATATTGCATCAGCACCATTGTATTTATATTCCTAATGTGAATATTATATTCAGAATTTTAAACGCGGTCATTAATTTTATTTTTGTGACCATACATTAACTATGTACGTTAATTTTCTGTTTTTCTACGTGATCATGGCTACGGTGTAGCCGAAAGCTAGTAAAAATATATTGGATGTGTCAATTGGATGTGTTTTATTAGCAAGATCATCTTTGACCAACTGTGCTGCCAAAATACATAAAAACCGCGATCTAAATTTAGGTCTCTGTTTCTCTTTATATATCCGAAGACACTTTCGAAGGAAAAAATATCCAAAGCTAACAAAGGAATTGGCCTTTTTAAGCGTCTTTATGAATTTTTACCAAGGCGGTCATTGATTAATATCTATAAATCCTTTATTAGTCCCCATTTAGATTATGAAGATATAATTTATGACAACCCATATAATGAATATTTTTGTCAGAAAATCGAATCGGTTCAATGCATCTTTAGAAATTACAGGTGCTATTTGCCGTACTTCTTGCGAAAGATTGTATTAGGAATTAGGGCTGGGAAGTTTAATGGACAGAAGATGGCTCAGAAGACTTTGTTTTTACTTTAAAATTAAAACTAGAAAAACTCTGGTATATTTAACCATGTTTTTACCCAAATCGAGAGCTCCCCCATCCTACGGACTGAGATCTGTCAAGTATTTTCATTTGGATACCCCAAAAACAGATTATTTTAAGTCATCATTTTTGTGCTACTAAGTGGGATCAGCTTGATCCAAATATTCAAAATTCTCTCTCTATATCAATTTAAAAAAATTATCTACTAAAATGTATACGTCCTGAAGCTATGTCTGTTTTTGGTGTTTACAAATCCATTTGGTCTTAAATTGCTAACTAGACCCATTCTGTATGTGGAACAGGTGCACTTGAAATGAATGAACATCACTGCCCTACCTTTGCTGTTCAGCCGATCTCACTCTTTGACAGTCTCCGTGCCAACAACATTTTTACCATTCCGTTAAATAGCCCCTCAATCAACTTCTTCATTTTGGTAATAAAATATATACTACTAGTACTAACATGAATATAATTATTCTTTCTAACGTAATTAATTTTATGCTACAAACTAAACGTTTTGAGGGACCATTAAATCAAACTTGACCTTTTATGTAAAGTAAAGGAAGTTTCCCTGGCGATATCACGTATGTGCCTTGCAGGGACAATTTCCTATATTTCCTTTTAGTATTGTATTGTTCTGTTATTTGTACGTTATGTCCATGTTTTCTGTTTTTGTTTCTACCTTTCTTTGTTTATTTTTAAAGTGCGTTAATGTTTGTAAATTAGTATTTTTGAATAGAAAAAACTAAAAAACTTTCGCAGCACTTGTGGAATACGATTTTTGAGATTTTGGCGCCTTGCCATCGATATTATGTCCAAGATGGCAGTTGTTTATAAAAATAGCAAGAGAAGAGAATTTTATTTATGAGATTTTCTCTTCCTTTTCCAACAAATGTTATTGTAAATCAAAACATGGCGGATAAGAAATAATTATTTTAGTTGAAAATAACGAACGAAATGGAGAAGAAAGAGAAATATACGTGTGAGTTGACCTGACGGTCCTGGGAACGAGGTTGCAATTTTGTGAAAAGGACGATGGATACCAAGCTGTGCTTCAAATGTTTCAACTGCTAATAAAAGATGTATTATGCATAACCATATAGTATGGCACTGTTTACCTTTCGTTCCTCACTTTTTAAAGGAATAACCTATTTTTTTTGGAAATAAGTGTTTATTGGATGCACATGTATGTAGCTAATGGTGGAAGTTATACATAAACATAGAACAGACTTGAAGAGCAGGAGAATAGTATGTAGAATATTTAATTTTTCATTCTAAAAGAAGTTTAGCAACTATGGAATTTTTTTCGGAAAGGAACCAAATCATTGATTATTTTTTTGTTATTTATATTTTTCCATGAAGTTTATTATTGGAAATAATATGTATAATATATTTGGTACAAGCTGATAAGACCCCCTGGTTACTCATAAATCTATAAAGGTTTCCAATGAGAAGTTTAATATCTAGGAGGTATGTTTATACATTAAAGAGTTATTTATATACTAAGAAGAGAGATTTTTTTTGTCAATGTGATAATGTCAATAATAATGTGGTCCAGGTATCGGGGTCCTAGACAAACTAGATCCCTATCCCCTAGGGGAATATTACGTAAATAGGGATTTTATAAACCCTTCAATATTCCCTGCCGCACTAGTATAAGGATAATTTATTA
>JANTOQ010278139.1:0-13100 GCA_027564595.1 Bythotiara depressa | reverse complement strand
ATTTTTGAAGGGAAATTTATATTTTACTTTTACTTTGCACTTATTTGGTTTGTCTAACATAGAACTTAAATAGTTTGCCTCAGATTTTTTTTTCAAGTATTTCTTTTTGTAGATATTTCCGCTCAATGTTCTCTCTCAAAAAATGCCATTTCTACACACAATTTTCCTAAAGAAAGGTGCCGCACTCTCCATTGAAGATGTTTTTTAAAAAACTGAGCTGTTATAGAAACGATTGTGCTCTTTTCAATGGTTTTAATTTAAAACTTCTTCCACGAAGGGTTATCAAAGGTTAATACAAAACATCACATCACATTTTGCTAAAACATGCTTCGGAGAGAAACAAGCTTAAAGTCTTTTTCTCGCTTTGCCTGTGCCCTCCTTCTCTGCGTATTTTTCTATTGTTTCATAAAGCTACTTGTCAATCAAGCACAAAATGCAGAAAGAAAACAATAGAACTTTAAAAAAAAAATCCAAAAAGATGTTTGCTGTATTGATTGCTGTATTGAAATACATTGGTTTTATCGAGAACAGCTGCGCATTATTTGAAAGAATCAATAATCCGTTGGAGTATTTGTCAATTAAAACATGTTAAAAAAAATGTAAAATCCCCAAAAAAGCCCAACTTCATTTTGTCAACCCTAAACATATATATATATTTGAAAAGAAAATTTTATGTTCTACTTAATGGTATAAATTTATAAAAATTGCATTTTTTGTCGATTTGTGTATATACTTAACAATGCATTAACTATGTTGTAACATATCCGCGCATGCGCCAGAATAAATTTTAATATCCTTGTGATGTGTGATAAATCATCATGGTCAAGTAAATAAATCATAAAATGCCCGCGCATGTGCATCAAGAAGTTCTAAGTAGTAACTAACAACTAGTAACTAACAACTAGTAAAAAGTAACTAGTAAAAAGAAATTACAATCGTCTGCAAAAAAGATGGGACAAATGCAGGTCTACAGTTTATCCCTCCCCCTTAATCTGCAGGAATTCGAGATGATGTAAAAGAACCATCTTGTTTGCGCAGCTTATGTATGGCCCTTTCGATGTTGCGTAAGTCTCTTAATGACAGCTTACTGGGTCTTCCCTTGTTTTGTTTATGTTTGTCTATAGGGTCATTGGCTGAAATTGGTTTATTGGCATGTCTGTATATTGAAGTTCTACTATATTGTGGAAACATTTGTAGCAATTGTTTTCTTTTAACTCCAGCATGTTGATTGATATAACACAGCAATTTCAGCAGAATGTCTTATTGAAATTTTTTTACGTTTCGTCATGTTTGTTTTCTTTACTATATTATATTAGTGCAAGTTATATAAACGTTTTATTGGATAATAGTGGAACTACTACACACATGTTATGTATAACCTGCTGGTCCTGATTACTTGTGTTTAGTAATTCCACCACCACCTGTGTGATTAATGATGACAGTCAGAAGCTATGTTAAAATGATTTTACATTGTTCAAAAGTAACTGCCTTATTATAGATTTGTCAAATGTAAGGAAGACTTCATGCACCACATGTTTAATAACTTCTACATCACCCCCAAGTTTGTTTTTCTTTCAAGCTGGCTCTTTTATAGGGGACAATCCGTATGTTAAAAGAATACTCTCTCCCACTACACTGCTGTCAGGTTATAACATGATCAGTGAAATCAAAAGCACACTCCTAAGTTATATACAAGCACGCAAAAGTAAACAAGGTGCAAGATGTCTTCCACACAACTCGATGCAGAAATGACTAAGTCTGAAAAAATTTCAGACCATCGTCTTCAAAAATGATGGGACAAATACAGAGGGAGGAGGGGATTTCCTTGGCAGTAGTTGGTCCCAAAATACTTTGCATATGATTGTAGTGACTTGTAAAAAGTAACTAGTAAAGAGTTCATCCTCGTAAATTACTTACCATGGAATGCATAAATAATTTTATTTGGTTGAAGAAAAAGTGCATGTTAGGCAGTTATGCAACATAAGTTAATTACCGCTGTGGCCTTGTTTTTTGTGAAAATATGGCGGCAAATGCAACAGTAATTGCTGAATGCCACCACAAATTTCAATGGCTGATATTTGTTCCTTGTCATGTACCATGCACGATCTAACTACAATTATTCATTAGTAATGTTGTGTTTTGATATATTTGTGTATCAAATAATGTCCTTTGTCTCAAGGAGGGTGTTTTGGCGAGTGTTGTCATTAGAAATTGAAATAATGACTGGTAGCAAGGATTATGTGGTAAATAAATTAAATCTTTTTTCCTACACTTATACATAATCCTCTATATTAATAGTTGGCGCTATCATTCACATAATTTTGTTATATGTGTGCCAGGTCTTGTTTCATTGATTGAAATTGTCTGCTCAAAAATTGGAAAAGATTATAACTATATTGCCATGTCATGCCATACATATTAATCAAAGCTTTGTAAAATATTAGTTAATAAAATTAATTTATTGTAATTGTCAGAATGCTGAGACATCTCAAGATTTGTCTTTGTATTAGCTTATATTCCTTCTTCAAAACACATTAACCTGTGTATTGATAAAAAAATGTAGTGAACATCATCAGTACATTGCAGGAAACTTGTATATCATTTAATGACTGCTCTGGAGAGAATTTAACCCTATTCGGCCTGGGGTGCATCCCCCGATGTGCCACCTCCTCCCGATTTTCCTGAGATAACTTTTGTTGTAGTGGTCGGATGGCTATGAAACTTTGTGACTTTTCCCTACATTTTATACTTAGAAGATCTGTATAAAACGTTTTTGAAAAATACTTGCTCATTTTCGGCATTGGGCCATTTTGTGACAGGTGCTGGAATAAAAAATGTTCAAAAATGTTTTTAAAAAATGTTTTACTGTGTTATATATCATTAGATCGGAAAGTTTATGTAGATAAATATAAAAGTAGATAAAATGGATGAAAATATAGTGTATTTACTCGCATTTTATACCGTACCAATGAAAAATGTCAAAAATACAATTTTGCTACTGTTGCAAAAATGCTGACATCAGCAAACGTCACGTGACTAGCACCGCCATTTTAGTTTCAAATGATATAGGAAGGTTTGGGGTATGTATGTACCAAACTTGGTTATATATCCATTTATAGTCTGGAAGATAATGAGTCCCCCTTCCACCCAGGATCTCGGACCCCAAAAAAGCCCAGGCCTAATAGGGTTTAAGGAGAATCTATTGTTACAGATTTGTTTTCCCATTGGTTTGATGCAAATAGTTACATGGTACTACAACTATCAGAGGCAGCCAAACATCACCGAGAAGTCATTGGAAGGTCTTGCAAGAATAAAACAAAGGAGGATAGTATGTGTCTTCTTTTTATTAAAGGTTTGCTTTCTTGTTTTGCTAGTGTGTTTTTTTTATGGAGGATTATGTGATTGTATAATCTGCCTAAACACCCAGTAGCATGGATCAAACAGCAGTGGCCCTGTAGTGTATGTATAAATACAACAGCAATATACAAATATACTTAGAAGTGTGCACATATATGGTGCAATGCGCACTTTCTGCCAAAAAACAGCCAAAGAATGACCCCTAATGTAGTCAACCATGAAAAGAGGGAATAAGAAAGGGGAAGTGCATTGACAGTATTAGTTCGGCGCAGGGGTGGAGCCATGAGTGGAAAGAACCAAGCTACACATAATGTGTGGCCTATAGGTGAAATTCTAATTCCCCACACAAAGGGTAATAGTCTGTGTTACCTATAAAAAGGGTGTGTCAAATAGAAAGACTTCAGTTAAACATGTTGCATGTTAGCTAAACCATATGAGTTATATATGACCACATGGATATGAATGAGTGGCATGATATTGGCAAAGATACGGAGGAGGACAAGGCATTCTTTAGAAGTGAGTTGAAACTATCGAAAACCGCCAACGGGGGTGTTCTAAGAAATGGTTTTCTAGAGGTGTGTTATTCCTGGCAAATGGAAGGGTTCTAACGAAATATTCAACTTAATGTTCCTGTCAAATTGAGGTGTTCTAGGAACAATTTCTTCCTCCCCTAGAAAATTGAGCTGTTCTAAGATATTATTTTCCCTCTCCTGGCAAAAAGAGGTTTTCTAGGGAGAAAATATTTGGTTCCTTGCAAATTTAGCTGTTCTAAGAAAAATAATTTTGGGAGTTCCTGGAAACAAGACGTGTTCTAGGAAGAAATAATTTTGTTCCTGGCAGAAAGAGGTGTTCTAAGGAAAAAAGGAGTTGTTCCTGGTAAATGTAGGTTTCTAGGAAAATAAAAACGTCTTCCTGGGAAATGGAGGTGTTCTAGAAGACTTTAGCAACTTTATAAAGTTCTACTAAAAATTTCATCCCTGGCATTTCAGAACAACTTTTTTCTAGAACACCTCTGTTGGCTGCTTCTGATCTATTATATAGTGAGTAATGATCTGTCATAGTACGTGAAAAGTGTAGGGTGAATTTGCAGGTATTGTTGCATGGCGTAACTGGAATGCAGGTGTTACAGTTTGTGGATGAGAAACGCATTGTGCATTCATGTCAGATCAGGTCTGTTCTGGAGCTTGTAATAGTGAGGTTAGTTCTAGAATTCTGAATAGCAATATCATAGAAAAATAGGTGTGGATTTGGAAGCTCTGAGTAAATCAAAGAAAGCTGAGGTAACTGTTGCCCATAACATTTTTTATCTATAAATTGGTATCGTGACTGAATGTAGCTTTTGAACATTTATAGGAGAGAGGAGTGGTGATTGGTAGGTATAGTGGGTTTTTTATCTATGTATACTTGTTGCCATTTGATGGAGCATGTGTTCCGTGTTCACATAATGTGTGTGTATTACACCGTAAAGTCATCCTGGGAGCTCAAAAAAGGTTTAGTAAGTCCAATTTGCAGTTTCATAAAGGGCATGAGTGATCATACATCACATCCTGTAGATGCAAATTAAGTAGCTCTTCATTTATTTTTTCCCAAGATATAGTTCGTTGTGCTGGACATAAGGAGGGTTAGTAGGCAATTTGGATGAGTTGGGCTTTATCGTAAAAGCAACAGCTTTAGATTTTAAACGCACAAAATAAACATAGGAGTGATACTAGCATAAAGTTCATGTTTTGAATGTAGTGTACTGATACCTGGAAAATAGATTCCATGTGCACTTCCATGATAATCACTGATTTTAACTTTTTTGAATATTAAATTTAAGGCTGAATCAACCTCAAAACATTTTTCATTGGCATTGCTAACTGATGGTGAAGATTGTAAAGGTTCATGTGTTCTCACTTGGCCACATGTATGGCTGATGTTTGGAGGTGGAAACAGATTTTTAAATTGCTCATTTTAATTATGTAAAATGCTCATAACTGTTACAATTGTAATTGTGGACAAACATTGCCCTTGCTGCTGTTGTTTTGTTGGTATTTGGCTTTGTGCTTGTGGTACTTAGCTTTGCTGTCATTTGAGAAATGGTGGCAATAGTTTGATTTTGCTGTTGTTGTAAATTGGCTGGCACTAACATGGAAGAGATGATATCTCTTTTGTGGTTTCTGTTGTAGCTGTTGCTGTAGTTTCCGTTCTGAAGTGGGCTACTAAGAGCTTAAATAAATGTCTATCATGACCAGGGATAGTACAGAACACATAAAATGTAGGGTTTAAATGGGGAGTTTATACCAGATGGAAAAGCATTTGTTTCATCATCATTTTTTCCTGAGACTCCTTTTTGGAGCCATGTTATTTTCTTGGATGTTGTTTCTCAAAATTACGTCCTCTCTCCAGAATGAAGAGGAAGAAGAAAAAGATAGAGGTTGCTGGGAAGCTACTACCTACCATCACTGAGTTTGTCTTGCGGGCATTAGCCAACGTTTTAGGCTATTGCTTTTAACCCCAAATTACTTTTTTCTCAATTTTGTGTCACTATTCTGTAAGATATGCAGTTCCAAACGAAATGTTTAAGAGAAGCAATAATATATTTTCATTTCTTTTATCGTCACCATTGTTACAATAATTGCTTCTTAATAATATCATCCAAAGAGAGTGCATGTTGTTTGTTTTTTGGAAAGAGAAAACTGAAGTTTGCTCAAATATTAATTTTGTGAAAAACATTAAAATACGCTGTAAAATATTTATTTAAAAATATGATATCGTCATTGCAACAACTGTCTGTGTATTGTCTGGAGCTATTGTCATTATGAAAATATATTATTTTCAGGTGATGATTGGATGACTTTAACACCCAATGAACTTGATGACATGATGCTAAAAATGTGGGGAAAGGATTACCTAGGAACTACAGATCAGGTATACTGAATCTTTTATATTAGTTTTTATTCTTCATAGTTGAAAAACCTTGAAAACCTTGTTTTTAAGCAAAACTCAGGAAAGTTTGAAAACTCAGAGAATTTCTGAGAGGTTTTTACATACTCAGGGAAAACTTAGGGAATTTTTTTTATTTTAGGTGTAAAGATCTTATGCTAATTATTTGTAGGCTAGAGTAATTAACAAATTATAAACAACTTTCAAGTTGAATGTTACTTTTTATGCATAGCGTTATAGTTGTAATTTGCTCATAAAATACGTTTTTGCTTAAAAATCAGGGAAAAGACAGAAAAAAATGTGTGTCAAACTCAGGGAAAAACTTAACTACTCAGGGAAAAGCTAATCGAAATTCTGTTTTTGAAAAAATAATATTTTTGGATTATTTAGGTAGGGGATAAAAATGCATACTGAAATATAACTGACATTGGACAAAGTTTTTATTATTATTTTACTTTCACTTTTGTTTAGGAGAAGGCTGAGAATTTAAACACACTGGTTAGCAGTATGAAATCATTTGTTGACAATGTATCGAGTTTTGAAGGAGCAGAAGTACCAGGGGAAAGTAGAAGAACTGACAAAGATCACATTGATTTTGACCCTGATAACTTCATGGAAAAGATCAAGTGTCTGCCTGGTAAGGATGTTCTTAATTGTGTTTCTTAACATGTTTGTTTATACTTTTTCTATGGTCCAATTTAGTTGAAGTGAGTGATCTCTTTGATTTTCTGAGTATTATTAAACAGAGCAAACTGAGAATATCAAAATATCCAGGGATTTTCAGGTCTTTATATGTTCATTCAAGGGGTTCAAAATAGTTTACCTGGGTCTTTTCCTACTGTATCCATTAGTTCTTTTTTCAATGTTCATTTTGTGCAGTAGTATTATGCTGTCGTTTTCTAATGCAATAGAAATGACCATGATGGTAATGTTTGTGAATATCCTAATTGAGAAGTACTCATGTTGGGAGCTGTAGGACAGTGATACAGTAGCAACTCAATATCTTAATCCAAAGGTTATTATTTCACATTTTATCACTAAACACTACAAAATCCATAGGTCATGTAAATATCGTATAATTACAAAGGTGTAGCATAAATAAATTATAATTGCTAAATAATTATTGACACTACTATTAAAAAGGGGCACATATGAAATAGATTTTTGAGGAAACACCACAGAATTAGTTCAACTTGTTTTTGTAGCAATTTGTTTAAGGAAGGAAATTTTGTTTTCTTTTTCCTTCTGATATTGTTGAACGTTAACCATTTAATGCACGAACATACCTCCTGGTTATATCAAACTTCGCAATAGAAACCTTTATAATTGTATGTGGAACTGGGAGGTCTTATTAGCTTTTACCAAATTTATTTGACATTACATTTCCTATAATTAACCCCCTGGAAGAAGCAAAATAGCAAAGAAATGACCAATAATTGTATTCTTTTCCGGGACACTATGCATTAATGGGTTAAGTAAATTTTGAAGCTCGTGAAAATATTATTACCATTTCTTGTTCCATTTAGGGATTGATGACTTAATTTAATACTTAATAAAGTCTAACATGTTAAAAAAGTAAGTTGATGGATGTAAAATTCTAGAATTTATTTTAAAGAAAATGAGGAAGCAAATGTTTCTAATCATAAAAGTTACAAACTACAGTGTAGATTTTAAAATTGTTACAATTTAACCTGTACTTATTTGTTCGTTTTGGTTTGAAGAACACGTTTTCCATTAAGGTAGTACCATTCCATAAACATGACAACCATTGGTTTTCGCGCAGAAACAGAACAACAAATTTGTATAACATTTTTAAACTTATTCGATTTTATATGAAATTGTTTGTTATTCAGTATATTAAAATGTTATAGGCTTATAATAACTATAATCCCTTAACTTGTTCCATATAATGTTTGGTGACTGTGTTTAATAATTCTTATATTCTCTGAAATAATTCTTTTGATATAAAATTTAAAAAGAAGCACTACATTCTTAAAGATCAATGGCTGCCTAGTCAGGAGCGTCCTGGTGGCACTCAATAAAGGGATAGTATTGTTTAAAATCATGTCGAATTTAAAACAGCCACATTGTAAAACCATAAGGGTGTGTATTTCACAACAAATCATCCTTTCACCATTTATTTTGCTTCCTACTTGTCCATCTTTCCAGGAACATCTATTTCTCTGTGTTTCCCTAAGAATAATCAGATTTGATTGATTTGAGAGAAAATATTTTGTAGGATCAGTGAAGACAAATAAAGTCTTCGTTTTCTTATTGTGGCCATAAAAAGTCTTCACATTTTAGTATGTGAAATTTGGCCGTACAACTGTGGTAAAATGTAGGACAATATGGAACATTATGTTTTATGATTAAATCACAAAATAGTGGGAACATGAAATTACCTTGAAAGTTTAAAACAATCAACATTTGTGACATCTGATGTGGATTTGCCTCCAACAAGTATTTTAATGACCACTAGTTTCCTCAAAAATTGATTTTCTCATGTAGTACTGTATATGCCCTTGTATAAGTTGACCCCCAAAAGCAATAGCACTAAATTTGATTTAAAGACATCATGTATAAGTCATGTACTATTTTAACAGCACAAAAGTAATAACTTTATTATGCTAAAAACTTGTCTTTATAACAAAACATAATAAGACACCAAGTCAAGAATTTTAATGTAAGGAAACCACAAACCAACATTAAATCTTAAATATAAGTATGTTAACCCAAGTTGACGCCCTGCTAAGTTTTTATGCTTGCCAAGTTGGCCAATTATACAAGTTAACAAAATAGATTGCCACCTTATTTTCACAAATAGCAAGTCTGTGGTGGCGATTACGAGTTGAAAATTATAGCATGCTAGATATATGAAGGAAAATGAGTTTAAAATTAAGTTCAGGACATTTATTTATCACTACATAAGAAATTGGTAAGTTAAACTTTAAAACTGTGTTTTTATCATGTTTTTATACTCCTCCTGAGTGCTTTTAAAAATAACATTATATCCTTATTAAAATTAAAGGGTTTGTTATAGTTTTAAAAGTACAGTACATAATATAGGCAGAAGAATATTAACTCATGATGATAAAAATATAACGTTTATTGTTGTGTGTTATGCTTCTCAATTTCCTGAAACATAGAACTGTTTCAAATTGCTAGACTTAAGTGATTTTAAAAAAAGAAAAATATGCACATGTGACTTTTGAATTGTCTCATACTTCTACTAACGTGGGTATGTTTAAAATAAATATATATGCACATGTGTAATGTTCATTCATATAAATGAACACGAACTTTAAAAGAAAATCACCTTATTAGTTTCAGGGCTGCCACTCGTCATAATTTTTGTCATAATATTTTTTACAAATCATAATTTCACTACTTTTATCATAATTTTCATAATTTAAGCATGGTTTGTTAATAAACTAGATGGACTTCTTTATGATTTTTTATGATTTTGTGACTTAAGTTGTGTTATATCGTTACTGTCTATATACAGACAAAAGATTATGTTACTATTAATCTAGTTTTGTACTGTATTGGTATAACTACAATTGCGATCTGGTGTAAAGTTCAGGAAGGCATTACAAAGTTCTTCTCCCTTTCAAAATAGCAATTTTCGAGCACCGTTAGGCAGAATCAATGCTTGTACTATTGCCTTAAATTGTCATAATTTGATCACGAAAATCATAATTTTCATGCAAAAAAATCATAAAATTCATAATTTTGTGGTAAAAAAGGGTAATAAATTCATAATATGATAGGTCTTTTTTAGAGTGGCAGCCCTGAAGTTTACCCCATGATAGTTAATAAATTAAATTACCTGTTAAGGATAACTAGCCTGTTGTTTTTATACAGTCACATACTTCAGGTAAACATTTAATTCTGTTAATTACTGAATAACAAAAGTCTAGCATGTTGGTATATTATATTATTGTTTGCAGCATGTTTTATATCGTGTAACATTATTTTATAAAATTGAATGACAGTTGATGTCTTGAAAATTGTAAAGTTCTTTCATTTAAACATGTCCTTGTTTCAAGTAAAACATATTTTTTCTCTTTACTTTCATTATTCATAAATTATTATAAATGCAGAACTTAAAGGGATGGTTTTTAGTCAGGTTGTGTTGTTTATTAATAATAACATATTTTTAATGTCCATACGGCTAACGCTTGGAAAATGGCATGTGTATTATGTATTTTTAACAAAGACAGTTTGTTTAATAAAGAGTTAATTTTGACAAAGTTATGACATATAAAATGTTTGTTAACTTGTATCCTGTGTATAAGTCGACCCTCCTTTTTTACAAGTAAATAAAAATGGTTCAGGGATCGACTTATACACGGGCCTATACGTTACATCAAAGTTGGTGAACCTTTTGTGAAAAATAAAATAAAAATGCTTTATTAATGCTATGAAAGTTGTGACAAAATGACATTTTTCCCACATTGATCCAACTATCATAGTGTAATACTTGACATCCTGGTGATTTCTATAAAACGAACAACTATATGTGATCAGAAACTGACTGGACCAGAACCAGAGGTTAAGTTCAAGACATAGTATAAGACTGCTTTTATAGTAAAACTAAGCTTTCACCCTATCACAGCACATTGCATAAGAGGAGTCAGCATTTCATTAGTATCAATTTCACCTTTCTCTTCAACTTTCTTTTCATTACCAGACATAATTAAATTTGTTTTTATAAGGAGAAGTTGGGGTCACAGTTATCCAATCAGATACGTTTTCCACCATTTATTTTGCTTCCCACTTGATCATCTTTCCCAAAACAGCTATTCCTCTGCACAGCACTAATGGCCATAGATACAGACAGATTTGGCTGATTTATTATGTCATCAATGCTACAGAAAGTAAAGTATATTAAACATTTTAGAATTAATTCTAGTTAATTGAAGCCATGGTTTTTAGTCATGTTCTCTCTTTGCTATGAACTTTCTGAAGATGGCTACTTCATAGACAATATATTCAGTTAATAAAAATTCACATATTTGTAGCTGTGTTTACAGAAAGGAATCATATCACAGTGATTTGAATAGTAGAAAAACCTATGATGACTATTACCAGTAATGCTTATAGAAACCATGTATTTAGACTAATGTCTTTCTGAATAACAGCAACACCAAATAACGACATAATACAGGACTACAAACAAGAGAATATAGAGAATAACAGAAAATAGAATTGACAGAAATAAAAACAATAGAATGTAGAACTACGTACCAAAGGAGGAATCATTGAACCCATCAAAATTAATAATGTTTAATCACTCAAACATTTTAAAGTAAACAGACTGCTAAAAGGATAAATTATGATTCATTTTTGAGGAAACATGAAGAATTCATGTCATAAGAAAATGGGGAAGTAGATGTTTCCAATCATGAAATTGTAAAAAAGAATATATTTTCAATGTGTCAGTAGCATGAAGAAGTATTCTTGGTTCTATGTTTTACTTGAAGTCATAAATGTGTTTTCAAAACTATGTTAGTCCCAAAAGGTTCAACACAAAAGTGTTTGGTAAAAGTGTTTGGTCTTCTAAAACTTACAACGGAGTGAATCCATGTAATAACACATGTATGTGTTTTTGGGGTTACATTGTTCAAGTAATAAACTCAACAAAAAACGAAAGTTTCTAACATTGCATTTCTCACAATTTGCCTGCAAATCCAATCCCGGAAACATTGTGTGATATATGCTTTTTTTTTGGTAACTATCGCAAATGTACACACTTAATTCTCAAAATTATTACCTATATGGTTTCTGCTTGGCCATATTGGCACAAGTTAACATTGGCAATAATTTTACTGTGAAGTGTGCTGTGTGCTGCTGCATAATAAAATATTCAAAATTAATATAAAAACTCAAGAATTGTAAATACAAATAAATAAATAAATACAAATCCTCATACCATAACAGTAGCAATTATTGAGATTATCAAAACCTTGTCTTTGCGTACATCAAGTATTTTAGTTTCCTCAAATATTTATTTTCTCCTTATATATACATACAGTTTATGAACTTTTTTTTTATAGTAACTTATATTTGTGAAAATTCATTATTTCAATTCATTATTGAGGAAACAGACGGTTATTTTTGTTTTTCTTGCTATATCACTATTTGTTGTAGGAAATGTACAAATTACAATATCATAATTATTGATAGACTGGTGAAGGATAAGTAGAATTAATATATTCCCCATGTGCAAGAAGTTAATTTGAATTTCAGTTGTAACATTCATGTTAAAGTAGGTGTTTTGTTAATTAATATTTATGTTTCATAGAAGTATGTGAAGAGGATTCATTATTGAGATAATGCGCAGAAGAAGAAGAAGAAGGCATCACTTTTTTGTTTTGGAAGCATGAAATGATTCACTTTTATCTCTTTATATACTGGAGTATGTTTATATTATGCACTTAAAGGAAATAGAAATGCATAATTTTTATTCAGCCACAATAGATTTTCTATCACTATTTTTGTTTTATAAGAGAGTAATGATGATTAGTTGAAGTGAGTTATACATGTTCTTTAATTTTCTTTATAAATGTTTTCATTGCATCGTAGTACCACTTAGGGATTACTATCCGATAGTAAGATGGGATAGTAAGAGGGGCGAAGGCAGCCAACGGAGGTGTTCTAAGAAATAGATGTTCTAGAGGGGTATCCTTCCTAGCAAATGAAGGTGTTCTAACGAAATACTCAATTTGATATTCCTGACAAATTGAGGTGTTCTAGGAACAATTTCTTTCTCCCCTGGAAAATTGAGCTGTTCTAAGAAATTATTTTCCCTCTCC
>JANTOQ010278028.1:0-13101 GCA_027564595.1 Bythotiara depressa | reverse complement strand
TTTAAGTTTCAAACTAATGTTTTTGTGGACAGTATTTCCTGACGATATCACCTTTTGTGCCTTGCAGGGAATGCTGCTTTTAAATGCATGTAATATTTTGTTAGTACTGTGTACGTTTTCAGTCCATGTTTTAATTTTATTTTATTTTTATTTTTATTTAGCATTTGTTAAATGTAATTTATGATTTTTGAATAGAAAAAAAAATTAAAAAATTAAAAATATGACTTGTATGAAACAGTAACCACTGTCAAATAGGACTTATATACAACAGTAACCACTGTCAAATATGACTTGCATGAAACAGTAACCACTGTCAAATATGACTTGCATGAAACATTAACCACTGTCAAATATGACTTGCATGAATTATCTTCTATTTTCTAAACTTATATACTGTGTGCTTTTTCTATCTGATTTTCTTATTTCTTTTTGCTTCTCAACTGTCAAATATGACTTGCATGAAACAGTAACCACTGTCAAATATGACTTGCATGAAACAGTAACAACTGTCAAATATGACTTGTATAAGTCCCTGATTACTGTAGACCCAAGACACATTATAGAAATAATGCAAGAGTGATTTTGAAGTGTTGAAAGGTATTTGAAGATGTAAACAAAAGGACTTCAGTTTGTATTTAGGTATAAAAAAGGTTTCTCTATAATGAACACAGTAAAAACAC
This sequence comes from Bythotiara depressa, assembly GCA_027564595.1. Classification (NCBI taxonomy): domain Eukaryota; kingdom Metazoa; phylum Cnidaria; class Hydrozoa; order Anthoathecata; family Bythotiaridae; genus Bythotiara; species Bythotiara depressa. The sequence continues at coordinate 12,421 of JANTOQ010278028.1, read as the reverse complement.
TGCTACAGAGATATAACTGTGCTGCGATTAATTATGGGGTGGGATTATAAAAATTCTCCCAGTTATTTAAAAAAAAATATGTTCCATCTTGAATGTTATGAATAATGACATTCACGTAATTTTAAAAATTACTACTATTTTTAGAAATAAAAAATAAAAATTAACATTGTTTCTTTCCTACATATGTTTCATTGTTTTCCAGTAAGGCTGTAGTTTAATCTTCTGTTCATCATCATTTGCGTGCATTGTAGTTGTTGTTTGCATAATTAGCGCATGAAAATTAATTATTTGCTCTTCACACCATCACATGGTTAATAGACATGTAAATTTTTACAAATAATTTTTGACTTGCTACCTGTCTTTCCTATAAAAAAATACATTTTTAGAATATTCCTTTTCTTTTGTATTAATAATCCCTCCATCGTATGGTTTCATATTCACAACATTTCTACTCATTGTTTGGTTAAGTTTATAGTGCAAACAAACAGCTGTGAAAGAGAGATTAAAATCAAAAACATTTACGTTACTTATCTTTTCTTTAGGTTATTTATAATAAATCATAATAACGTGTTTTTAAATTAGATGGGATGCATATTGAGAGGTTCGAATAGTAGTGATAATTTATTTATTTATTTATGTGACTGGTCCCACGTGGAAAAAAGATGTTGATTAAAGTAAGTGTTGTTTTCTCGGCTGCTCCTGAGTCTCTCCAGGTTTTTGTTACATTGATCAGTTTAGATGATGGCACAGTTTACGAATATCAGTGTTATTCAAGACATGCATGCATACTATCCAGAAAATCTGACTGACATTAAGGCAGACAAAATAATTGTCATATGGAAGAGACATGGGAACTGATGAATAGAGTTGTAGAATATCTTTATGAACATTTGTTGTTTTTGTACTTTAAAAATGTTTATGAACACATAATATAGTCTGGTAATGAAGTTGTTAAAATCATTAACTTCTGATTATTAACATTCTGTTTTTCATCTCCTTTGCCAGACAACCAGTTTGTTTACATCCATAAAGGTCAAAGTTGGAGTAATACCAATGTTTATTCTCCGAAGACATATAATGTAGCACTTCTGTGTGTAACATTATACACAATACCACGTAAATTCAATATTAATATAAACTAGAAAGTTCTTTTAATAACAGTTACGTTTTCTTGTCTTGAATATATGCCATGAATTTTTTGATGGACATCAGTACTATTTTCTAATCCACAGAGTTACAATAAAGCTAGAAAAGCCAAATTTTCATACCCTTTTGGGACCAACCTCACAGAGAAACTAATACATTAATTTTTGATAGAGAAACACTATCCTAAAGGTTAACTTTACATGAACAGAGTTCCATGCCATAATGTTTTAATTTACAACATTCATTCATTTTTAAAAAGATCCAGCTGGTGTTGTGATTATACCTGTCAGTTATTTACACTTATTCCAATTCGGGAAGGATGAAAGAACAACTCACTCGTGTTCTACATGGTTCTCATATTATATGTTAAAGCTAGTATGTAATTGAGATTAGCTTCTTTATAAAATTTGTTATTCCCAAGATGTGTATTGTGTGTTATAGAAACCAGGTATTACATCATTTCAAGCCACATCAATCAAATTTTTGCATGTGAAAGACGCAAGACCATTTCTTCTGGGAATTTTTAGAGAAAGAAAATATATATGCTACAATAGTACAACAGATTATAACAAACGATTATTGACAAATTTTGGTACAATTTCACATAGCAAACTCGAGGAATTATGTTACGATTTCATATAGTAAAAATGAAGAATTATGGTGTTATACAACGATTTCAAGTAGTGAAATCAAAGAAATACGACGTTACTCTGCAATTTCACATGGTAAAGGTAACGAATTATGGCATTATAATACGACTTCACTTACTGAAGCAAGATAGAAGAATTACAGCATTACACTGCAAATTCAAGTAGCGAGATCAAAGAATTATGGTCTGGTACTACAATTTCTCAAAACATAATCAAATAAATATGGCGTTAAATTACGATTTCATATGATAAAAGTGACAAATTACAGAGTTATAATTATGATTTCATGTAATAAAAATGAAAAATTATGGTGCTATAATTACAATTTCACTTTTAGCAAGATCGAAGAGTTACAGCATCACACTACGAATTCAAGTGAGATCAAGTATTACAGCCTCATACTATGATTTCTTGTAGCACACTTGAAGAATTATGGTGTTGTACTATGAATTCATGTAATAAACCAGACTTATATATAAGTTTACTATAATCATGACTATTTAATATTTAAAAATAATAATTATAATTATATATAACTAATAATGATTAACTCCGCGTCTCTGGAGACACTACAAACTTAAACTTACTTTTTAAATGAAGCATAGAATATCAATAATTAATAATTACCACACACTATACGTTTTTCTTTGAATTGATGACAATGAACAGAAGAGCAAATAACTGTAGCCTAATATAATATAATACATTAGTCTACATCACAATTATAATATAAATACAGTAGACTACATCATAATCAGCAGCTCAGCAAGAAATTTGTTGACTTATTGTTTTCTATTTTATTGTGTGTTACAATAATATACAACCAGCTGAATATGTGCAAAAAAAATAATTATATCAACGAAATAACTTGAAAACTAAAGGAGGGATATCACCAGGAATTATATTGTCTGTCCATGCTAAAAAAAGTTCTCCCCTCAGGCCCCAGCATGGGGACCCTCGGGCAATATCAGCAATTAGAAATATCCATAACACAAATATAGAAGCTGTGATAACAATATACATGGAAGATATTAGCATTTGTCAGTCCAGTATTGGAATTCATAATGATATGATATATTTATCATGTCATGGACCTGAATGATTTAAACCTTGGGCAATTATACAATGTTTTTCATCTGCTTTGCCAGAAACCAGTTTGTTTACATCCGTAAAAGTCAAGGCTGCAGTTAGTTAAAAGTTCGGTCATTGTTCAACGCGCGCGTTGGGAATTATTTCCAAAATAATTACGCATTGAAAGTAATTATTGCCTCAAATTATTCCATATTTTTTAATTTCCCAATAATATTGTGTTTATTTACAAGCGGGTTTTTTTCATTCTCAGCAATAATTATAAAGACCACTAACACTAACCTGTTGTTTTTTATTATGTGGATGTATTTTTATCACAAGCCATCAAAAACAAATAGAAGTTAAACACAAGTTGATATACAACCTCCCTCAAATTGAAATTTTATATAATATTGGAATAATACAGACTTTTAGATTCTTGTATTTGAGAGTAAATGTGCTCAAAACTCTAAACATCTATTATACCAAATAGAGTATGTGGAAACCATCCAAAGTTTGAAGGTATAGTGTATTTTCAAACCAAACAGGTTGTTTATTTCTTTTGTAGTATCTCTTTTAGATTCTTGTATTTGAGAGTAAATGTGCTCAAAACTCTAAACATCTAGTATACCAAATAGAGTATGTGGAAACCATCCAAAGTTTGAAAGTATAGTGTATTTTCAAACCAAACAGATTGTTTATTTCTTTTGTAGTGACTCCTAGTTCTTGCAGCAAGTACCTATTTACCATGTTTACAATTTGTTTCTAAACATTCCAGGGGGTGTAAATTGAATATAATTAAAGGAGTGGTCCCGTGGATTTCACATTTTCAAATTTCAACAAAATTGGATTCAGCACACATGAATTAGCCTAGAAAACGTATTCTGCGAAATTAAAAATCCTCGTAGACCCCTAAAATTACTGTTAACGTTTGGGTTTTAAGCCATTGAAAGATGTGGTTTTGATTTATGAGCTGTAGACAATTCATGTGACGTCATTGACGACAAACTTCATTGATGAGCAGTTGCTGTATACATGTTGTTAGTGAAAAATTGATATACATTTTAACTTTGTAGAGTAAATGATGTTAGGTAAAATGAGATGATTTACGGCATTCATTCAAGCAGCAAGAAGAAAGAAGAAAAAGGAAGGCATAAGCTTTTATCGTCTTCCGCGAGATGAAAAATTTAACAAAATATGGTTGAATAATTTAAAACGAGCAAAACAACAAAATATGACAGTATAAGAATCCGTCATTTACACTTTGATTAGCAGTGCTTTGAACGAAATTTGAAGATTCTCTACGTTTTTATATTTCTTAAATTGATTTAAAAGTTTCCTGCTTCTTCAAAACATCTTTTTTATAAATTCATTGCGTTTTCGATGATTGACTATCTTGACCTTGTGTAGAATTGGTAAAACATTTGACTGATTATACAAATTAATTGATTGTTTACATTTATAACGAAACTAACATAACGAAACTTCTCAAGAAAGTAAAATTTGTAAAACGTAATGATGGAAATATATATTGCGCATCTATTGTTTCTTTTCATTTCTTTTTATTAAAATTGAAAATGTTTTCGAGCTAGCTAAAATAGATTGTATTATGATTGGTGCTTCGGAGAATAAGTTACGCACATGAGGGCATGGGTTTTTTAACAGATTATAAATAAACTATTTTTTTGAGAACACGTGATAAGGAATAAAAAAACCATGAAGAAGTTATTGTGTGATCACGTACAGTAGAAAAAACGACTGAGGTGAAGTTTTTATGGAAGATTCACAAGTTCATACATAGAATTCTTAAATAATATATATATATATATTCTTTAAAAAAAAAATTTCTTTCAGAATCGTCAGTTTCTATGACTCATTTGGATTCAAATTGAAACGGCTGCAAGCCTATGAGGGAAGACGATATTTCTTCTATTTCTTCTTGGTCTTCATCGTTGGAAGAAGGGAAAGTGAGCTTTCTTATTCCCCAGATTATGTTAACAGTTAAAGTCACCAGAATACATGATTTATTTTTAAAATTACCGCTAAATAAAGTTTATTTGAAAAGCCTGTTTGAAACTTCTCGTTCACGCGTCTTTTAAGATTTTTTGAACTGTGTCGCCAATGACGTCACAAAATTTATTTCATAGCTGCTTTTGAGCGGTCCGCAAAATTTAAAAGTTTGCAGCGTTACTGCTAAAAACAGAAAATCACTAGAAATAAGGAAATAATTGGTCTTTATCATTTTTTACGTGCTGAATCCGAATATTTTGTTTTTAGAAATAGACTTTTTTCACGGGACCACTCCTTTAAACATACTTAAATAAACCTTCCTTTCTCAACATAGTAAGTTAATAAATCTCATTCATACTCTCTCCCCCAAGAAGTTAATGATTATCAACTGAGTGGAAAGATCTTCCTTTTTACGTAAGAAAGAAATTTGTTTTACGTATTCTACTTATTCTAGTCGGTGATGTAGAACTCTGTCCCGGTCCTGCAAAATTTGCTTGTACCACTTGTAGCAAAATTATTCACACAAATCAAGTCTGTGGTGTGTGTACTACATGTAAGCAAAGATTTCGTCTGAAATGCTTGAAAGATAGCCTGAACAAAAGTCAAGAACTGTTACAGTGCCAGCCTTGTTTTATAACAAATATGGGCAATGTGAATTTCCATCACCCTTTGTTGCAGACATTTGTTAGTAAAAGAGGCTTAAAGGTTTTTCAACAAAACATAAATGGAATCCTTAACAAATTAGATCAGATAAGATTGTTTTTATTTCACAAAAAAATTCAAATATTCGGAATCACAGAAAGTCACATCAACGCTTCTGTAATCGACGTAGAAATAGTAATTCCGGGGTACAATCTAGAATGAAGAGATCGAAAACGTGGTACATATGGTGGAGTCTTATGCTACATCAGTCCTGGTCACATATGGTGCGCGATAACGCGCACGCACCTCCGCACGCACCTCCTTGTATTTGCATGTGTGGTCTACAAAGCGCCTAAGACAATCAGGTGCGTTGTAACTAATTCCTTACATTTTTTTCTATTGCTATAACACATATAAATCCCAACTTAAGCAATCAATTTTCATCACACTTTGCTTCACGGCCATGTTTATCGATGCTTGTTCGTTGTTGTACCTCACTTTAAAGTATGTCTCGATTAATCCATTTCATCTAACTATCCGGCATTTTTATCATTTCAGCCTACCACGCACCTAACGTAATTTAGATGCGTTAATCACCGCACACCAGGCTAAAATCTTATGACCAGGACTGTACATCAGAGATGATTTGGACTACCAAAGGAGAAAGGATCTTGAAATAGAAGGGATTGAAGCCATCTGGATTGAAGTATTTATAGTGAAATCAAAATCAATATTAATATGTTTTCTATACAGACCCCCAGATTCGTCATCTCACATTGATAAAAATTTTACGTTAAAGTTTGAAAATATATTTGATACAGCACTTAGCGAACAAAATGAAGTTATTATGGGTGGCGATCTTAACTGTGATTAATTAATTCCCAAAGACCACTCGGAAATTAAAAACATTATTAAAATAAATGGACTAAAACAACTAATAGAAACTCCAACGAGGATTATGTCACATTCAAAAACACTAATTGATGTATTCTTTACCACTAACAAAGAAACAATAGCCAACACTATCGTATACCCAAACTCAGTCAGCGACCATGACCTCACTGGAATTATTTGAAAAATTCACGTCCACAAATACAAGTCTTGTAAGGTACTAAAACGTGAATTTTCTAAATATAACTCCAAACCTTTTAAACACCAACTATCAAACATCAACTGGAACGATGAGCTTATAGGGGGAAACTTCAACAACCTGTGGTGTAAATTTAAAAACCTATTGATCCACGCGGTCAACATGCATGCGCCACTCAAAGAAAAATTTGCGAGGGGTAGAACATGCCCTTGGTTAACTAAAGATTTGAAAGAACTTATGCATACTCGTGATTACTACCTGAAACGTGCTAGACATACCAAGGCAGAAATCGATTGGTCAGCGTATCAATGTATCAGAAATTCTGTCACATCAACAATAAAACTTAATAAAGCTAACTACTGCCATAACCTTCTCCGAAACAGCATTGACACTCCCAATTCTGGAAAAGAATTAAAAGCCTATTTCCTGTTAAAACCAGATACTCTAAGTCTACCATCATTGATATAAACGGTGAATGAACCAAGGATAAAACTCAAATAGCAAATGGGTTTTGTTCCTTCTTCTCAACCATTGGTTCAAAACTGCAAAGACAAGTGGCCTTGATCTACAACGTGACTTGGAAGCTGTTCTCAAATAAAAACATGGAAAACAACATCAACCCCTACAAAAATAGTTTCAAATATACCACAGTGAAAGTGTCCAAATCTTCCAGGCCTGATAACATTCCAGCATCTATGCTAAAAGACACGTGCTCAGAGCTTGCTGTACCACTCTGCATCCTTGCCAACTTGAGTTTTCGATCAGGGATTTTTCCAACAACTGAAAAATGTGTGAAGGTCACACCAATTTATAAATCCGATGATCGTTCTTCACGTGACAACTACCACCCGATATCAGTCCTGAATAGTCTATCGAAGATACTTGAGAAACTAGCTTGTAAACAACTTGTTGAGTATTTAAGCAAATGATCTTTTATGTAAACAGCAGTACGGATTTCGGCAAGGGAGGTGTACCCAACATGCAGTTACTTACTTAAATGAATACATACGGCAAAATATGGATAAAAGCCGATGTACAGGAGCCTTGTATTTAGACCTTAAAAAGGACACTGTTAACCACGCCTGTCTTCTAAGTAAACTTCAGCACTATGGAATTCTAAATACCGAATATCAATGGTTCACAGATTACTTGTTTAACAGAAGCCAATTTGTATCATATGAGCAGGCTTCATCCAACATTGAACATATTACATATGGAGTACCACAAGGGTCCATATTGGGACCTCTGTTGTACGTCATCCTTATTAACAACATGCATCTATGCTTACAAAAATGTGAAATTCTAATGTACGCTGATGACACCGTCATTTTTTACTCTGACAGTTCTGCACAGCTGATAGAAGAAATGCTTATCAAGGAAGGAGAACTGTTATTTACATGGCTATTTGATAATAATCTAATTATTAACTTAAAGAAAGGAAAAAGTGAGTTTATTTTGTATGGTACACCGCAAAAACTGGCTCGTCACTGTGCATGTGATATAAGAATCTTTGCATTGGTCATTAGCAAAACATCAAGTTACGACAATATGGGAGTGATCTTGGACCACCACCTCAATTTAAATCAGCAACTATCCAAAGATTACAAAAAATCGCCTTACGCTGCTTACAATATCTACAACACAATGATTCAGCCAGTAATGTTTTACTGCTATCCAGTATATCTTGGTTTAAGTGACTCAGCAAACACAAAATTACAGAATTTAAAAAATCATGCAAATAAAATCATTGGTACTAAATACATTACATTAGACAATGTTGTCAAATGCCGAAAGAAGAAAATAGCCATAGATGTTTTCAAAATGCTACACTCGATTGGATCACAACATGATCTAATAAAATTTGACAAATTTAACCATCGCAAAAACACTCGTGGCAATAGATCATGTATAATATTGCCTCAAATAAAAACAGAAGCTGGAAGAAAACCTCTATCGTTCCAAGGTTCACTCGTATTTAACGAACTATCTCCAGAATTGCATAATGAACAATATTTTAGCATTTTTTAAAGAAAAAGAAAAGATTTTAGATTCTGATTAAAGCAGTTTCCCAATGGCCTTTTGTCTTTACATGTGTGTCGGCAAAGGGCTCATTTATTAATTAATTTACTAACTGTTTTATCTGTTTATATGTATATATATATATATATTTATTTTTTTACTTATATTTTTTATTATTATTTAAATAGGTCTTTCATTGACAGCAGGTTTATATATTTTACCTGAAGAAACTAACCTGTATAAATATGTTTGATAATAATAATAAATAAATAAAATAATGCTATGATGGTCTACAAGTTTAGTTGTTCGTTAATTGAGATGATTTGGTAGTTTTTTGTAGAAAATAATATAAGATATATATTTATATACACAAGAATGTGCATTTGTTAAAGTGTTGCAAGGTAATAAACTAAATCTTTGTTGTTCATCATCACTAGAAAATAATTAATAATTAATAATTACCGCATTGTGCATTACGATTTTTTGGAGAAAACGAACAATGACCGAACTTTTAACTAACTGCGGCCCAAAGTTGAAGTAATACCAATGTTTATTCTCTGAAGACACATAATGAAGCACTTCCGTGTGTAACATTATATAGAATACCATGCAAATTAGTAGTATTAAAACGACTTTAATGGGAGACATATTCAAGAATATAAAAATAAAAAACATAATGTTTTGACACAATATTATTGCTAACAAGCTTTTGGCTACACTGTAGCCATGATCACGTATAATACAGAAAATTAATGTACAGGGCTAATGTATGGTCACAAAAATAAAATTACTGACCGTTTAAAATTCTGAATATAATATTCACATTAGGAATATAAATACAATGGTGCTGATGCAATATTTCTATTGAGACTAGGTTTCTCCTTTTTATAAGTAAGCTCTCCTTGATTTCGAGAATGTAATTAGTAAATTCTTACAGAGAAGTCATTAAAGTAAGCATAATTCCATAATGTGGTCTTCTACAGCATTGTTTTGAGGAGTAAGATCTCGTTTACCCCTCAAAGTAAAAACTCCTAGATGTTCAGATACTCTTAACTTTCAAGTGTCTTATAGTTTTACCAATATAAGTAGGGTTGAGCTACTACACAAAAATTTATAACCATTCTTAGCCAACACAGTTTTTAAAAAATAGTTGACTTCTAAATGAAATTTGGAAAATCAGATACCAATGAAAAGCACTGAAATAACAGAGTAAAAACAAGTCCAAATTTATGTCATGGGTATAAAATTGATGAAATTAGTAAATACCCCACTAAATGTAGGTTTCTTGTAGACAGTACATAGTAACACATTTACCATTTTCCCTACTAATTTGGACATCCAAGAAAGAGAAGGTGCTATTGTACTCATTTTCACAAGTAAATTTGATGTTAGAATGTCTACTGCCCATGAACTTCTTAAATGCTTCAACTTGGTCTAAAGACATGGATAATAAAAATATATCATTTACCAGACGTAAATGATATATTTTTATTATTTTATTATTTTTATTAAAATTGAGGCTTAAACTCAATAGGACAATCAGTGAGACATTTTTTCTCATAAAAGCAAAGGAATGTATTAGCTAGGGTACGACCTAAAGGAGAACAATTTGTTTGTAATATGTACTATTAAACATAAATAATGATTCTTTGGTGGTGAGTCTTAACAAATAGTGGAAATCATTTCTCTGTATTCCATTAACATAATCAGTATCTTGATATAAAAAAGAAACACAGATGTCAATGGTTTCATCAAGCGGGATGTTGGTGAATAAAGAATCTACATCTAAACTAGTCATAAACAGTTTTTGGTCCTGGTTACGAATTTCGTTAGCAAAACTAAACGAATCCTTAACAGTTAACTCATTAAAAGGGAAGATAAAAGAGGAGCCAGAAATTTTGTTAGCTTATATGTGGATGTACCTATTGCTGATAATATAGGATGAAATGGTGGAGAGCCATCAGAACACAATTTAATGAACCTTACATAATCCATGCAATATACCTGGCCTAGAGCCTGCGGGAGATAACTTATTGTATAAATTATTATCTATAGATTTATTATGAAGTAAAACTTTGAGAACGTCTACTATTTTATTTTATTGATTAACTATCTTATTTAACTCTTTCCCACGTGGTATATCCAACTTTTGAAATTTAGTGATATTCGCCAAAATAGACTTCATTTTACTTACATTCACATCTTTGTCAATAATTAGAATGGGATTCCCTTTGTCCGATTTCTGAATTATTTGATCTTTTTTAGATTTAAGGACTTTTAGGGCTTTCAATTCTGCGGGTGATAGATTTTGTTCTCCTTGTACATTATAATTATTATAAGTGGAATAAGCTGTATCTTTAATGTGTGTTTTGAAAGAAGAGGGTCTCACCAAAGTAAAGCTACAGTACCGTAAAACAGACCTTAGCAACTATAAAACAGACCTTAGCAACTATAGCCCTATTTTAATGTTATCAATTCCTATGAAGATTTTCATGAATATTGCGCATGATCAAGTTTCAGATTATATCTCTTTGTTGTTGTTTTGATGACAGGCAGTGTCTATTCAGAAAGATGTTTTCAACTATTTTATTCGTGATCAGCTTGATAAAATAGAAGGGCTAGCGCTATGTTAATTGACCTGAAAAACAAAAGGCATTTTAAATTTTGCTAAAAATATCTGGTGCTTCTCTTAATTGGTTCGGAAGAATACACATGGACAGAAAATAGCTTACACTCATAAATGTGAAGTCTGATCTGTTACAGGAGGATATTTATGGTGTTCCATAAGGTTCAATCTTAGGACCTATGTGATTTAAAAGTAGAAATAAATTTTTTGTATTGTTGCCTCTTTACAGAGATGATATAATTATTATTATACAGAATCATGAAAAAGATACCCTCATTTTAAATTTCAAATCTTGAATTGGAATAGACAAATATTGACAAATGACTTAATCAAAACAAAATGACCGTCAACACTAAAAACACAGAGCATATTTTCTTTGGTGATAAAAATAAATTAGAACATCTTCATAAAACTGTCAGGCACATGGGTATTCCCTCTTGTGTGCAAGGCTAAAGTAAAATATCTAGTGGTTATGTTTTATGAGAATTTGCAAAGAGAAATTCCATTGCTCATGTACGCAAAATAACTACTTGTGAATTCACTACTTCTCTCTGACATGGGCTTATAGAGAAGGAGTTCCTTTTACATTAAAAGGAAACTACAAGAAAAAAAATACAAAAGACCAGATGCTTTCTTAGGAGAAAAATTATTTTAACAATCCACGAATCAATTAATAAACTCTTACATTTAAAGCACTTAGTCAACTTGCTCCAGACTACATGTGTTCAAAATTTAGTTTGCAAAAAATTACTGAGAGGTTTCCAAAAAGAGTATTACACACCCAATTTGCAAGTAAATTTGGGGTAAAATGAAATAATATGGAATAACTTGCCAACACATGTGACAGAGCAAAAAAGTTCGTTAAAATTCAAATCAATTTCAGAACATTTTGGAATATTTTAATCCTGTTTCTTGAGATCCTTTATTTTTTTATAGGTAAACTTTTTTAATGTGTTGCTGTTTCTACAATGAAGTCATTATAGGTTTTATCATTTTTGTGATGTGAATTGCCACTTTAAATATCTACTGTATTTATTATTATTATTATTATTATTATTATTATTATTATTATTATTATTATTATTATTATTATTATTAGTATTAGTAGTAGTAGTAGTAGTAGTAGTAGTAGTAGTAGTAGTAGTAGTAGTAGTAGTAGTAGTAGTAGTA
>JANTOQ010277584.1:0-13108 GCA_027564595.1 Bythotiara depressa | reverse complement strand
TATTTTTTTTTATTATCTAGGAGGAAAAATATTCTTCGTCACCCAACCATAGCGGTTGAAATTTATTTAGGAGTCACTGTACAATTTGTCACCATTCAGCACAATTTTCTAAACACACGCGTGCTGTATATACACTGATGAATAATAAGTATAATTCTTTAGAGTAATTTCAGGCTACACCAAAACAATGAAATGCCATATTACGCTAGTAGTTTCTTTTTTCTAAGTGCGAGCCGTGAATTGCCGTAGATTCCGATTCCCCGACTTACCGCGCGGATTCTTAAAGAAACGACTAGATCTAGTCTAGTTCATTGTATGCTTTTGCGTCCGTATAGAAAAACGACTTTTTCCAAAACCCTGTTCGCATTTATGGAACGATGACCATGTCTCTGGTGATTATGGCGTTTCTTTGCACAGAAAAGTACTTTTTGAAATTATGATTTGTATTCAGTAATGATGGAATTTTACGAGTTTTGTCTTCTTGATGAACGATTTTAGAAGCTCCGCTTTCCAGGTTATTTACCGTTTCACATTGACCGTATTTCCTTGTGAGGAAACTGCACTATGTAAACATGTGTTCAAGATTGTATTATGCGGAATGCGGAATTTTCATCTAGTAAAGATCGTAACTTCGATATAATGTAAGAAATAGTTGGATCGAATGGGATTTGAACCCACGACCTTCTGCACACTAGGCATCCCCTCTACCGACTGAGCTATCGATCCGATGATGAAGATGAAGTCTTGTGTACTTGCTGGTGGGATTGGTTACCCACGAGTCTGACCGGAGCATCATCACCGGACGTTATATATATTACATGTTGTTAGTTTATGAATACGAAAGTAAACACAAAATCTGACACTTGGCTTGATATCATAATCTTTCACATAATATAGCCCTTTTCATGAATAAATAAAATTTCGATTTCATTTTTTATAAACAACAAAAACTATATATTTGAATTATACGTTAAAGATTATGGCTATAATTTAAGTTTCAAGTTTTTAACCGAAACAGAACAGCTTTTTTGCGCCAAGAATCTCATATATATATATATCAGCATCAATGCCTTTTCGTGTAGAGGCTAATGGTTTTGATTACTTTTAAATAGTTCGTAAATATTTCAAACTCGTTGAATAATTATTTTTTAATAGATGAGAACGAATGCAACACCTATCGTCATAACTGCCATGCACGTGCTACATGCACCAACACAATAGGTTCTTTCTATTGCACTTGTAAAGATGGTTTGGTAGGAGATGGTGTTCATTGCGCTGGTAAGTATTTAAATCAATTTCTTACATGTTGTTAGGTTATGGATACGAAATTAAACACAAAATCTGACACTTGGCTTGATATCATAATCTTTCATATAATAGACCTTTTTATGAATAAATAAAATTTCGATTTCATTTTTTATAAACAACAATAACTATATATTTGAATTATACGTTAAAAATGATATACATATTTGATTTAAGCATCAATGCCTTTTAGTGTAGAAGCTAATGTTTTTGAATACTTTTAAATAGTTCGTAAATATTACCTGATAAACAATACGCTTTAAACGATTTGCCATATATTCAGTGTTTAACAAAGATTCAGAGATTATAATCTGTTTTGTATAAAAGATATGTAGAAGGTGGTTGTTTTCCAATGATGACGTAATGCTCTTCAATTATTTATGAAAAGGTGTACAGTTTAGAGACAAGTAACCAGCATTATATTTCTTATGTTTTCTTTACAGTAAATTTTTTCAGGAATTTAAAAAAGTACAATGTCTCATTATAGATTTTTATCCTTATGGGAAGAATAATGGAGATATTGAGGTGAAGTGGCCATATTTACGATTTTATACAGAACGCTTAGCGCTGCAAAATAATATGCCAATTTTTTCGAAGTTCATAAATGTCATCTTTGTGAGTAGATCATTATATTTTTCAATACTGTCATTTTAATTTAATATATCTTGTTTTTATTATCATGTGAATAAATTCCAATTCTATAATATATATAATAAGGTTTGACTGTGTTAAGTACGTATTTTAAAGTAACTGGGAATCTACGGACAGATTACTTTACTTTACTAAAAGTTACTTATTATCAGAAGCTTATAATACTAGAAACTTGCAACGCCCGTTATAAGTAAATACTAACAGCTCATGATTATCATCCGAGCATATTGGTCGTATAAGGTCAATACATGATCAATACATGACAACTATCATTTATGAAAACATATTCTTCATACCAAAATATATAATTAAAGCGCTTCCTGTGCTCGAGTGTAATTTATTTCAATAGCTAATGGATGGTATCAAAACACAAGTCGATAATTTTTCGTACTACTTCTAGTGAGCGTGCGATATGAATAAAATCATTTTCAAAATGTTATTTCGAGCTGCGACTAAATCAGCATGAATGCAACTTTCCATTTCACTAATCTGACTTTAGCAGCTTACACGTTTTTCTGTTAAATTATGATAGAAATATAAAAAGAACTAATTTATGAGCTTAATATATATTTTATCTCTTACCCAATAGATAGATCCAGATGGTTACTTATTTACTGACTACAGTCATAAAACGTCGGATACTACTTTACATTGCGACTTAGAATATTCTACTATATCTGGGAAGATCTTCTATCGTGAAACATTTGATTCAAGAACGTTATCAAAGGCTAGTGACAATATTCGGACATTATCTGTTCATTACAGTAACTTTACAGCCGATCATGCTATTGTTGTAACTTATATCAATATCTCGTACTCAGCAAATAATCTAGCAGATAAGTTAAATTCTTATCAAATTGTACTTGCTTCAAATGGTAAATTAACGTTTGGTATCTTCACCTACCTTCGGATAGAAACACCGACATGTTATGCTGGCTTTGATTATAATTGTAATGATACGTTATATTCAGCTCAAAAAGAATTAACGAACAGAACAAATATTGGAATTATTGGCATGCACGTTCACCAACTTACGTACCCTAAATGTTCAGGTATGACAATTTTAATAATTGTTCTTTAGCTAATAGGTAAGTGACCACACTCACAGGTCCAATTCGCATAAGGGAACATCGGTCTCCGTAAAATGAGAACTAATTACCTTTGATCATATTTACATACTAAGAAAGAGGTATGCCATATCATCTTTGCAAGTGCTTGCTTTAACTTGACCATGGAATGATAACCAGTAAGCAAGCATTCCAATCTATTAATTGTATCACCAATGAATATCTTGCATTTGTACTCTACCTTCCTGCTGTTTATAGATCCTTGTACTCCTGAAACTAAGGAATGTCACAAAGATGCTTTTTGCGTGTATACAGAAAAAGCATATAATTGTGTTTGTCGCACTGGATACACTGGTAATGGAACTGATTGCAAAGGTAAATTCATTTTATTTGCTCACAGAGGAATTTTGGTAGATTTGCCTGTTTTATAAACCTGTGATTTTATTTGTGATAACTATTATCTTGTGAAAATTTTCACTTGGGTGTTGTTACATTTAAACTACCCTCCATTGTTTACTACTTGTAAGAGTAAAGAAACCTATTACTTTGCTGAAAATTAAAATTTAAAGCTTTTATTGCCAGTAAAAGGTCTTCTCTCGCGTAATTTAGCATTGGGCTAGTATTTTTTCGTGTCACTTGGCAAACATTTTGCATTTATATATGCAGAAATCTTTAATATAACAGCTTTAACGTATAGGTGTTGGTATATAATTTTCCAGTAATCGAACCATAGAAAGCTACAAAAATACTTTCAGCATCACTTTATTATAACATATTATATCACTGTTTAGCTAGACCATCGTTCACAATCAAATTTGCATTATCACCCAATCCAGTGGAATATGTAGAATGTGGCAGTAACGTGGAACTGAAGTGGAAATATCAAGCAGGTATTGATGTGGAAAAGGAAGCCTGGTACATATTAAATACAACAAACAACATCGTACAAGAACAAATCGCGTTTCATATTGGTCATTACGGAACCATCATTAATGGATCGCGTTACCCTCCTATAAAAGAACAAAGACTTTCGTATATAACTGGCAATGGAATAGCGACATTAAAGATTCGTAACGCAACATTATTGGATGGTGTGTCATTTTTCTTTGAAGTTGGAATCAATTCGAATCTTCTGAATGATACCACATACCTGGTAGTCGTAGGTATTGCAAGTAATATTGTTAACTCTACTAGTGCTGGAGTCAAAACGAATCGGTACACATATAATTTTATTATTGAAATTTGTCCATTACAGTCTATTTAAGAGAAATCTTATTGATGCCATCTTGGCATCCTTGGGATACTTGAGATATTGACCCAAAACCCATATGGCTACCAATTGGCAGGATCAAGAATTGATGTCATCAAACATAGACATGATACACTACTATAAGTATAACTTCCCGATGCTTAATACTCGTAAAAACTCCATGTTCAAAATTTAAATTTTTCGAAATATTCGCCATTGAGCGAGGTACATAGAGCGTCAGTTAATCTTAAAACTGTTTTTCTGAATACATATTTTTTCTTTTTTGTTCTAAGATTTCGGCTCACAGAGCTTTACAATGACGCATTGCACAATACTGCGCCACAAGAGCACATTTGTATATCACATGATAGGCATACTTTTAGATCTTATATTAACAAACAGTTGTGTATTTCTAAATCTGGCGTGATGCATTTTGGCATCAGCGATCACAGTTTCGTCTATGTGATCAGGAAGTTTTCTCAGCCAAAACATGAACCGAAAACCATAACGGTTCGTACATACAAGACCTTTGACAAATATCAATTCTTAAATGATCTTAAAATTGTAGATTGATCATATTTTCTAAATTCTACTGACCTTGAAAGACCATGTGAGATATTTTCTGACAACATAAAAACAGTGGCTGAAAAACATGCACCTTTTGTTACACATCGGATTAAGGGACAAATGGAAGCATGGGTCACTGATGATTTCCTGTTAGCCATCAGGGAAAGTGACTTTGCTAAAAAGAGAGCATCGAAAAGTAAATCCATCAATGACTGGCACAATTTCAAACAAAAAAGGAACCTTGTTAACAATATGAAAAATAGGCTCAAAAACGAGCACTATAATAATTTACTTTCTGAGGATAAAAAACGACCGAGAAAATTTTGGCAAACGCTAAAAACCTGGTTCCAAATAGTAAAAATAAAACTACTCAAGTAAAAAGAGTTGATACAGATGGTATTGAACAAACCGACCCAAGGGAAATTGCAAATATTTTTAATAAATTCTTTGTTGGTGTTGGAGCCACTCTGGCTATTTTAAAATATTCGACAAAAAAAAGTCGAATACCATATCAATGGTCTTAAAAATTGGAAAGCTACAGGATTGGATGGAATTGGTACCAGATTACTCAAAGCAGGTTCTCCTGTTCTGAGCATCTTTTTAACACAGATTTTCAACAATTGGACTATGTTCCCAAATGTTGAAAATCGAAGAGGGTCTCACCAGTATATAAAAGGGAATCTAAAACTGACACTAGCAACTATAGACCTATTTCTATATTACCAATTCCTATGAAGATTTTTGAAAGAATTGTTCATGATCAAGTTTCAGGTCATGTTTCTACATTTGGCTATATTGATGATAGAGAGTCTGGATTCAGGAAGATGTTTTCAACTGCAACTGCTCTTCTTGATGTTTCAGATATTATTCTTGATCAGCTTGTTAAAAATAGAAGAGTCGGTGCTTTGTTAATTGATCTCAAAAAGGCCTTTGATACAGTTGACCATCAAATTCTGCTAAAGAAACTCTGGTAGTTTGGCTTTCGTGACACTTCTCTTGTTTGGTTTGAATCATACCTTTCTGACAGAAAACAGCTCGCATAGTAAACAACTTGGAATCTGATATGTTACAAGAGGAAGTTTATGGTGTTCCTCAAGGTTCAGTTTTAGGACCGCTACTTTTTCTGATCACATAAATGATTTAAAATCAAAAATGATAATCATTCTTTATGCAGATGACACAATTATTATAGAGATTCATGAAAATGTGGATACCCTAATTTAAAATCTAGAATTAGAAATGACAAATGTTAACAGATGGCTTAAACAAAACAAAATGACCATCAACACTAAAAAGACAGAGTGTATTTTCTTTGGAACAAAAATAAACCAAAACATGGTATAACTTGCCAACTCATGTGACAGATGAAAGAAATCGGTTAAAATTCAATTCTTCTATTTCCGAATATTTTGGAAAATTTTAATCCCGTTTCTTGAGATAATTTATTTTTAATTATCAAAAAAAAAGAATTATTATTTAATTTCTGTTTCTACAATGACGTTATTAGGTTTATATTTTATTTTATTTTTGTTTTATGGTGGCCCCCTGCGGAAATAATTGCCTGACTATGTGTCTTGTGAATTTTTCTGGGCCTAGCCACACTATATATCTATTATTATTATTATTATTATTAATATTATTAATTTTAACGTTAAATAGTGAATCCAAAGGTATATATCATACCTGTATATGAAGACGTAAATTTTTCCCTGCCACTTGGCAGCCGTTATGGATTTTCTCAAGTTGCCCGAGGGTGCCAAGGTGGCATCAATCGGATTCTTGATAAACAAACTCTATTGAACCTGTTTTGACCATAAAATTCCATGTGTACGGATTTCGACGTTTATACCAGCGCTCATACTCGATTGGCCCCCAGACAATACCCAGACTAGGGGTGGGGTGGGTGGAGGGAGAGTAACGGGAACGGGGCTGTATACATTGTTTGTTTTTTTATTATTAAATAAATATTTATACAGGACAAGATCACTTCAGAATAAATTAAAAAATAAATTCTGTTGTTAATTTCTGATTAAAAATATGTTATAATGACAGTTAAAAAGGTAAAGCTTAAAAAATATGCGAAATGCTAATGAGAGGTGATTGTAAGGTTTAGTACCCATATAATATAACAAACATCTGGCATACTTGAGTCGGATTCTTGGTAATTTTAAGAGATGTCCATTGTTACGTGTCAACTGTTTGTGGTTCAATCTTTTGAAATACAGTAGTGTTGGAGATTTGAGCAAATATTACCATCAATGCATTTTCGCTCCGATTCACAGGTTGTTATTTTGTTTATTGCGAGTGGATGGTACAGATATAATTCTAGATGTTCATCTTTCCGAATTATTGCTACAGCTCCATTGTGGAGTGACTTGTAAGTAAGCGATGGTAAAATAATTCTGATATAATAGTTGCTTTTTGATTTAGCATCGGTCTTATTTTGTAAAGGAGCCTTTGTTTTCCACCAGCTTTTATTAAAATGTGAAGCTAAATTCAAAGACTGGTAAATTTTAACGCCTAAATACTTGTAAGATGTTGTAATTACTATAGTATTATATTCATAAGTTACGTTTAATATATTAAACTGCTGCTGATATAGATTCTTGGCAGATCCAAATAACATCGCTTCGTATTTACCCTTGCTTAAATAAAGAATTAATTCATTTTTTGATACACCATTCAGAAATAGCCTGCATATAGGACGAATGTCGAGTCTCAATAATAAAGACATTTATGCAGCAACTTGTAATACCGTAATCATCAGTGTATGAGAGGAGAGGAGTCATTTTGTCCCGCGGGAAATTAAAACTTTAATAACTTTAGATCGCTTAAAGTTATTAACTTGAAATTTTGTGACTTTTTCTAAGATTCTATAAGAAGCAAAATGGCGCAATAATAATTTGAAATAACTTCCACCTGTCAGGAGGCAATGTCTTCCAAACTTTTTTTTGCTAAAATTATGATCAAAAACCATATTCTCTCTAAGATTTTAATTTGTATTTTTAACAATAGAGTGATTGATTATAACATATATATATATATACTTATGTCTGTAGCATAGCTAAATATATATTTAGAAAATATTTCCTTTTAAAATGAAAATCATCCCAAAAACTCCTTGAAAAACACATATAAATTGCTAATGCTAGCAGCACAGCTATGACGTCATGGATCAAATATTTTGACTTAATTTTCAAGACAATAGCCCGTAGTGACTTTGGTAAAAAGGTAGTGTTCACTGATCATATGTACTTCAAACCTGGTTAGACGAATAATTAACACAACGCAATATTAATAAACCAATGGACTATGCACGGAGATTTTGATATTGCAATCAATAATTTACGTCCTGTTTACACGATCCCAATTTTATGAAAGTATCTTCCACTGGCCGTACGGACTTGAAACCTTGGGAAGATGATTACTTAAGTCAATGCAATACTTAGGAAGAAATTGACTATCCGTCGATGACTTAGACCCTGCTTATATGATACGAAATGTCTACTTTAAAAATTTCTTTTTACATGTAATACTGCCTTCAGAGTTGGACCGGTGATGGGCTTCAAACTTAGTGAGATCAATTTACAGATATTTTCATCGACATGCTGTTTATCTATCAGTCAAACATGTTGAAGCGAGATATTCCGATGGCAGCTCAGGATGACTACTATAAGCCATCATTGTTCTTGTTAATCATTAATTTGTTCGTCTATTTTTTAACTTGTTGTTTATTTGTTTTACTTAATTATTGGCTTATACGTATATAAATGTTATGAAGAAGTAGCCAACACCTTAATGTGTTTCAATTTAACTTTAGTGAATCCTTCAAGGCTCCGCCCATATTTGGAAGGTATACTAGGAGTTAACTTGAATTGTTCTAAGAGATTCAGCTGCATATCAACAAGCTACCCTGCTGCAAATATCCAATGATTTCACAACAACAAGGCTATATTAAGTGACAATAAAAAGTACATCATCACATCGCAATTCCGTAACATCTCTAAGTGTGGTGCAATAGTTATAGCAATTGAAAGTACTTTGACTATTACTTCGTTCAAGGAAGAAGACAGCGGTAGCATCTTGTGTGAAGCATCGATACAGACCACCAGGAATGTAGCTATAACTCAAACTGCCCAGGTTGTAATCACAAGTAAGTATCTGTCTATATAAAATTCACAAGGTCCAAAAAAAATTAAAATATCACTGCCCTTTAGGAAAAATTTATATATTCATTAGGAAAAGTTTAAATACACAGTAAAATAAGATATAAAAGTGTATGTATATTTATTGTAAATATTAATATTAATTAAAATAGAATGAAAAGTTTAAAAGAAACATCATCATCACAAGTGAGTTGAACATCATCAACTATATTGTCATTGTTGTTGTTTATTTTGCAACTGCGACCGCCTCGTATACATAACAAACTAGCTCGTAATACCATGAAAGAGAACTAGCATCTGATCCAAGTTAATATTAATTCGCATCTGTCATTTGATTTAGAAGCTATGCGATCAGTAATATGTTTGCGAAATTTCAAGCATTCCATACCAACACCACCGTTTAAAGCAAAAATCAATGGGGTGAAAGTGCCATGCTATATATTCTTTATTCCATGGTTGTACTAACGTTTCTTTTTTGTTTCATGTTTCGATAGCACCTTTTCAATTGGCTGGTCTTTTTGTCTACTTGAATTAGCGTTTGTCACTCGTATATCGAAATAAGCGTTTTGACCATCTCTCCAAACACCTCTAGCTCTTATATCAGGTTTAGATTCAGCTCCCACAAAACCAATAATTCGTCCTCCCCCACTGGTTGCAAACTGGGCTCTATTTCAATGTCTCTGTGCACTTTACGTAATAAATTTGCTTCGAAATCTCGATTGTACTGTGCCGAATTATAACAAAGCCTCCTCTCTTACAACGTAATACATGGTTAATGTCGAATTTTTGACTCCACGGACATTTTGATGGAAAAGCACATAATGGTCTATTATAACGTAGGGCTAAAGAATCTCTGAATAAATGTAAATTACAACCAACCAGCTACTTGCCCAGTTTTCTTGGGATTGTTTCTAGATTATCAACGCACAGCTTATTTTCTATTTTTTTTTTTTTTTCAGTGAGCAGCGTTTCTTACGATTTTGTTAGGTTTGCTCTGAGAGTTTTTTCAACATTTTCATCAGTCAGTACTGTACCTTGTATCGCAATGATTGCTGCTAATGGATCTGCAATTTTGATATTCATTGGTGGCTTTGTTCAGCCCACCTAATCTAATTGGTAAAGAAAATAATTCCCTTTCAGTCGTGGTAATTTAGGTTAGCAGTTTATCTACTGGTGCCATAAACCCGTGCATTCTTTGGGTTGTTCTTACGAAATAATTATATTTGTACTGAATACCGCGAGTAAAGGCTGCAAAAACGGCCAGATGTTGTGTTCAATTTCTCTACACCAAGTTGTCACTTTCTCTTTTGCATATTCATTCCTTGAGGATGCCTTTTACAGATAGTTAGAGAAATAAATTATTTGGATAGGTGATTTAATTTCAAATTAAATAATATGTTATCCGACTTATTGTCTCTGATTTGGTTCTTAAAGCTTCCCCAAATTTTAGTTTTGCGCATTTCCTTTCTTTAAGCACGAATCAAGAATGCCTTTGGAAAAAATGTCACAAACATATCAAATCTATTATATATGTACCTAAATTCGATTACCTTCAGTTAATGAATGGGTGTTTACTAGAAACTTGAATGCTTATAATCTGTTTTTAACTGTAGAATTTCCAAAATATTATTCATAAAAATGTTTCTGCTGGTAACTAAATTTTGAACTTATTACTATTACTATCCCCTACAGATTTGTGCGTTACTTCACCATGTACCAAGAGGGCGGACTGCGTAAACAATTTCGGAGGATATGAATGCAGATGCAAAGTAGGGTTTCAGCAAAGTGGCAGAGGAAAAGACACAATATGTGCAGGTATTATTTTCAATCTAATTCACAATTTACATTCCAAATCTAGCGCTATGTTATTAATTACAAGATTTGTATTTTAGGAGATTTGAGAGCTTTATGGAACACACCGAAAACACATAAAAGAACACTATGGGCATAAAATACCTTTTATAAAGAGTTATCAATGACTCGCAATGATCCTTTTGGATACATTTATTAGTTAATACACCGTCAGTAGTAGTTATAAGTAACAAATTTTCAGTCTGGTGACGAATTTCAACCAACGGAAATTTAACCCGACGATGATTTTAAACCGACGAATTTTTAACCGTTTTTATACTAGTCACTTGGTGTAGATTAAAAATATAAGATAATAATAAAACTAGTAAAAAACTGTCGTTTTGTTATATTTATTTCATTATCACGTATTTACTTGGAACATTTTCGAAATTTTAAATTTGGTTAAAGATATTATATTCGTTGGTTAAATCTTTGGCCCAGTGACGAAATTTTTAGTTGAAGAAATTTTCAACCCATGAAATCTTTAACCGATAATGTGTTATTTTGCCTACTAAAATCTATGCAAAATTTCAACGCTGGTCTCAAGGTATATTTGCGTTAAAGGAGTATATTAGTACCTAACCCCTTTTCTTCTGTACATGTCCCGAAGTCACCCCAAAACAAGAATGGTTCTAGATAGTAACGAGATATGTTATATGTTCACAAGTAACATGGAACTTTTTTAACTGAGCTGTGAAATAAACGATGTTAAAAACACATAAATCACTCTACTGTGTGTCCAGACAGGTAGAATCTTTTACAGATCAAGTAAAGTATATCACGTAAACAAACGGAAGAACATACGCATTTTTATCCATTGGAAACTTCTGAACCTTTTGTATTATGGTATATTAGTTACTTGCCCAAATATATTATGACCACGACCATAGATTGATGTAAAACGTATTAATTTTAATTTTAATATAAAATCTAATTAATCAGTGAAAGTTAGCACCTGGTTGCATTGACTTTGCTTATATTTAACTCATTTAAATCTACTACGTTGATGTTAAAGGATACACTCGATAAACAGAACATGACAGTCTTTTCTTTGCTAATTATCATTATGATGTTAGTATGTCCTATACATTATGTGACTTTTATTTGTTTTATGTTGGTAAGACTTGTTGAAAATTTCAAATACATTGTTATAGCAGATTTTTTAAGCTTTTGCCGCTAAGGTGAGAAGAAAACTGTGGGGAAAAATGCAAAAACTATTATAACCACAGTTTGTGACATCTTTTATTCTGAAGAACAGTATTGCTGTGTTGTAATACATAACCACAATCTTGGTCATAATATCTACCCACAAAGCGCTAAATATTCAAAAATCGAATTCAAGAAGGGCTGCGAAAGTGTTCATCGATATAACTAGAGAAATAATTAAACTTTTCCAGTTTTGTTTTCAAGTTCACCAATGAGTTAACCCGTTGACTCCGAAAGACGCATATTTGCGTTCTTGTGGTACCGTTTGTCAGAGGACTTATATCTCGAGAACGGAAGGACGCCAGCAAATGAAAGTTAGTGCGTTGAAATGTACGTTAAATTTCGCTGCGCAGCGATCCGTTGCAGCGAAAATAGTGAAAAATTCGCACTTTTTTAAAATATGCTTCTGAGTCTAAGGGTTAAGATTTATCTTAAGAATCTTAGGTACTTTGGTAGAGACGTGACTGTGGCTGTGCAGCACGGTTGGACAAGGAGAATAGTATGCTACCCTTCTAATTCGTCCATTTGAGGCCTTTGTGACGTCAAAAAATGTGTAGATCAGTCAAATAAGGCAATTTCGGTTGTATTTCAATAAGCCACAGTGGCACGTGCGATTCTACACAGTTTGCCAGTAACACCGATCCCCAATCTCATGAAACGTACACGTGAAGGGCAAGGGGCTAACACATGAAATTAATTACCAAGATTACAGTGCGTTATTGGAACTAACATATTCAATTCTTATAGTTTTAATGTTTTCTTTTAAAATGTTGCCATTTTACATAAAATACTGATGACGTCACCAATATTGATATTAAAAACAAAACAAATCAGTCTATATTTTTGAAACTCATAATACAAGGAAAAGTTGTATTTATATACGAGATCCAAAAATCTCCCCCGGTATCAGGGTTAATGCATGGTGTCCCTGGAAAGGAATTATTTTTCTAGGGGGTTAATAGCTGGAAATATAATGTGATATAAATTTGGTAAATCTTATAATATCCCTTATTTCCTCATAAAATTATAAAGGCTTCCATATAATA
>JANTOQ010277583.1:0-22734 GCA_027564595.1 Bythotiara depressa | reverse complement strand
ACAGCTATAAATATATGGCTACAACTGATAACAGCTATAAATATATGACTACAACTGATAACAGCTATAAATATATGACTACAACTGATAACAGCTATAAATATATGACTACACCTGATAACAGCTATAAGAAAGCCTTACAAATTCTACATTTTTTAATCTCCTAGTTTAACTTTCACATCACTATATAAATATTGTTTTTGGTTTGTTTGTTTTTTTCTCTATAAAATTGCATGTCAGTAAACAACACATTAACCTGGGTAATGTTATTATCTAGCTTCTAAAAATATATGAGTATAATCTCTATAAAATTGTTTGTTTAACCCATTCCCTTATAACTCTTAGCTCATATGAATTCCCTCCTTTGGGGTGTGGGGAGTTGTCAAGTGAAGAAGTTCGTGCGAATGAACTGCAGGTACAAAACAGTTACTATTCTTATACTTATTTTCGATCTGTGATATTTTGTTGAGGTGTTGTGAGTTCATAGAGGACAACAATCAATAGGTTAATTTTCTATTTACTTCTATATATTTAAGAACATGTTAGGATGGATATACAATGTTGATGCATTAGGAAAGTATAAAAATTAATTTAATCTGTTTTGAGCTCCGAGGAGGGCTCGTAGCATGGGACCGTACCACCGGAATGCATTCAAACTACATTATTGGCACAATGATATACACAACTCATATTTTTTATTTATGTTTTTATATATAAGAATTATTTTAATTTTATGTAGATTAAGAAGGAAGGAAATACATAGAGTAACAAAACATAGCCTTTGTCTTGTTTTAATGTTGAATTAGTTGAATGATTTGTTTTTGCTTGTCATATATCAACAAAAGAGAAGACGAGCTTAATTCCAGCTTTCAAAAAATGTTGATAATAGACAAAAGTTTTTATCAGGAATTTGAATTGGAGTTCTGCTTTTCATATATATCAGGAAAAATCATGTGAAGTCAATTTGGGATAAGTCTATAATGTTTGGATTCCGCTAGATCATTCCTATATTGTAAATGCTTTTATTATCTATATTCTCTGCCCCAGATTGTAGGTCCTTAGATTTGAAAAATATCTGCCATTGCCAGGTATCAGAAATTAGATTACCAGTAAGAGAGCTGTGATGTTTATTTTTCAGGAAGCCTTTATTTGAGATGTTAAAAGAAGAAACACATTTAAACTTCATTCCAGATAATTTGCATAGCATTTAACCTGTTTAACTTCGTTACATCTATCTTTACTAAATGTTTCATTTTATTGCATTTCCAGGGAGTCTTTATAGTAAAATAGCAAACATTCACTGTGTCATCAAGATTTCCTTCTTGGAATGTATTTTACCCTATGTTGTCCAGGATTTTTTGGATCTGATAAGGTCGTGGGGGCTCCTCCTAACAATAGACTATTGTTTTAAACACCTGTTGAAAAAAGTTCAGAATTTCGTAAAAGAAAATGAGATGTAAAAAAAAAAAGAAGATAACTCTAAGTTCTGTATATGCTATTATAAAGTTGCGGTTTTTTGTAAATGAAAGATAAAATATAGTTCTACAAATATATATGAGTAATAAAAAAGTTTGTTTCAACCAAATACAAAAATAATAGGAAGAATAAAAATTTGGGTTTAGCGACTTTACATTTCTTAATTGGCCAGAAACAAAACTCAAATACCTTTCAAATTTTTTATCTACAACCACTTAATTTAATGAAACTTAAAAGTTTCTGAAGGTCCTTAAAATGTTTTTATTGTATTTATATAATTTATATAGGTCAACCGAGCAGAGAAGGAAGATATTGTTATGTTTGAAGGACACTTAGCTGCTGCTACAAGTCGTGCCGTGATTACTGAAAGTACAAGTTTGTTAGTTAGTCAATTGATTAGTCTGGATCCAAGTGGACCACCACGTCAACCATCAAATTCAGTCATTGAGCGCTTGAAAATACTAAACACTACACTGGGTCTTGGTAAAATGCTATGTAGGAGTAGAGAACCTGATTTTCTTTTATCAATCATTCAAAGTCAGGTTAGTGGTTCAAGTTATTTTAAAAATAAATTACAGGATATCTTTCTCAGTTATTTTCAAGATGTTCACAAGAAGTGTAGGTATTTAGAAAAATATCTTAGTTTTTCTAATATCTCTTTCATTAGAGCTTATGGTGAATTATTTTAATACCCAACTCGAAGACTGGCAACTCTGGATCATTGCACTCAAACAAATAAAATGTTATGTATATGGTTCAAAGTATATATTACCAGTTCTTTTTTAAGTTTCATTTGTAGTATATGAATCTAAAATCAAACTGCCAGCAGGTCACTAAAATTCATATTGTGTTTATAGGGGTCATCAAGGAGTATGCCATGGTTAGCTGATCTTGTCCAGTCTAGTGAAGGATCATTACATGCACTGCCAGTACAATGCCTCTGTGAGTTCTTGCTCATGAAGCATAGTGCAGCAGAAATTGAATCTCATCACTCAAAACGCAAATCCATAACATTGAAAGTTGCTGCAAGATTAAAAGAATTGTTACTTGGAAGTGAGGCTACCTCCCAATCATCCTCTGAACTGATCAAATATTTCATACACAGATGGTCATCTCCTGAAATGAAAGACCGAGAGTCTGCTGTTGATGGCTTCCAATCAATACTTTTGCTTCAAAGAAAAAACAGACCTAGCATTACTACTGAAGAACATATGGACACTGACGATGTCATGAAAGCATATAGAAGACACGACAAGATGTTGATTGTTAGAGATAACTCATATTCTTGGTTACATGACAAATTGACAAGTTTGCCATACTTTGATGATGTTGTCTCACATGTTTTGACTGCACTAAGACAAGTAAGTAAAACCTTTGTTTTGATGGGTGCCTCTGTTCTCAAAGGAACTGTGACCCCATTTTTTCCTGTTAAAAAAATATTTATTGCTGTGAAATCTATTATTCTAGCATCCTTAACCCATTAAAGTGCAAGCATAACTCCTGGTTAAACTTGGAAACCTTTGATTTTATAATGAACGAAGAGATTTTATCAGCTGTTACTAAATTTATTTTACATAATATTTCCAATAATTAACCCCTGCAAAATGCAAAATAGCAGATAAATGACCAATAGTTTGATTCCTTTCCCGGGGCACTATGCATTAAAGGGTTTACAATGGAAATAGAATAGTTATGACAGTACTGCTCTGCAATGAGACATTGGTAAACAATATTTCCATCACTTGACATGAAATTATGGAATAATATAAAAGCATCTCCTTTCTCATACTGTTCAATGACAAGCTTTGCACAAAGACTTTATTAAACACCAACTTAATTACTTGTTATGAGCAAATCAAGGGTCAAAATAAAATTTAACATCCCACTGGACAAAATGTCCGAAAGTTCGTTACAATCGTCAGACATTTTGTTAAATCCGTTGGATGAAAATGTGACTTAAAAAGTTTCAAACAGGCTGCAAAAAAATTGTTTGTTTGTTTATTTTCTAGCTTAAAAAAGCTGTCACGAGTGACTTTTTACAGCCAGTAGTATGATTTTCTAGCTTTATAAAGCTATCACGAGTGACTTTTTACGGCAGCTACTACAATTTTATGGCTTAAAAAACTGTCCTGGTTTAGATTTTATGGCCACAAGTAGGATTTTCTAGCTTAATAAAGCTGTCACTAGCGACTTTTTACAGCCGCTACTATGATTTTCTAGCTTAAACAAAGCATTGAAATTATTATGGAAAATAATATTAATACCAACAAAGACACCACTCAGACAAAATGTACAAAGAGTGGGAAAACCTTCCAGACATCGCCAATTTTTCATTGGACATTGTCCGATCACCAACCGTTATTTCGAGGCTTGCATATTAACACTGTTGGTATGGTCAGTAAGTCAGGAAAGTAATTTATTTTTCAATGAGGTTCATAACATAGAAATTATGATGCTCAATTGACTTAACATTTTCTTCAGAATGGTTTTTATCCTTTAAAAAAAAATATTTTATGTTCAGGATTTTGTCCATGCATCTGACAATTTATAATTAAGTGAGATTTGACATTAGTATACTAATTTTAGAGAAAGTTATTTTGGAGGTTTTGGTAATTTCGTAATAAAAACATCTGTTACAGTTAGATATGTAACAAAATTTATGCTGTTCTACAACATCCCTCAGATTTAGACAAAGGCTCGCTGTTCTGTTGCATCACAACATAAGATTTTAAAGTAAACACTAGTATGTTCTAGGATGGCTTTCCAAAAGGATGTTCTTGATTTTAGCCCCTGTTTGAATAAATTAAACAAGAATATTGTTTTCTACATTGAACATTATTTTATGGTCATTTGGGCCTACAAAATATGTAATCAACTTGTGTCACTTGACTGAGTTTGCATGCTATTTGTGTAGATAAATCAAAATAGTATAGGAATAGTTATTTTGTTAATTGAAAAACGTTTTTTTATGCTTGACTTGCTTGTTTTGATGGTGAAACTAATGGAAGATATCTTTTTTTCAGGCTTTGTATGTTGAAGTTAACATTCCTCGGATTCAAGCTTACATACTGTTCTTAACGAAACACTATCAAAGAGAAGGGAGTGAGTTCCTTCAAGTTCTCATTGAAGATTTGTCCCAGCTGATTACAACCAGATGTACAGTGATCAAAGGTTTGATCAGAAATGCATCTATGAATGGAAGTAATACATTCCGTGCCTTACTGGATTTGTTTGTGACATACATCAAGTTAGAACTGAAGCCAAGCAATAAAGAGTACCAATGGGTAAACAAGCTTTCATACTAATTTACATGGAAGCACATGTTTACTTGTTATTTTTACAAATTAAATGTTTGTTTTCCATATTTGTATGGGTTACACAGGGTCTCTCAACAAAGAAATGATAAGTGGAGCTTGGCTAAAATTCTGGGTGTATAAAATGTTGTTTGGTTAAGTTCGTCATAGTAATAAATGAAAGAAAAAATGAAAACACAAGTTTAAATTTTTTTAAACCGTCTTCTTTTATGACATTCACTTGTAATATATATGCACTGAAGATGGTTTTAAACTGAAAAGCTTTCGCTTAATTTAAACTTGTGTTTTCATTTTTTCTTTTATTCAATTCTTCATTTCTACCCTAATTGCCACCCCAAGGAAAATATATAAAAGCATTAAATGATGAAAAATCAACTAGTGATAATGACTTGTGACACATACACAATAGAAATATATCTACTTGAACAATAATACAACAATGTCTTTGTATTTGTTCGATAGAGATATATATCAAGCAAAATAAAGTGAAACATTGTTACATTACTAATCTGTCTAGTTTTGTATGCTATTAGTTTTCAACTGGCGAGAATGAATACACCATCCACACTATATTGTTGTTATACATGTCCATTTCACATGCTACTTTCATATAATTTATATATTATACATAAGCATGACTAGACATACAGGCTTGGTTTCCCTCCCTGACAGCTTGCCCTAAATGAGCATATGGTGGTGCTACCCACTAAACTCAAGGTAACAAACTCAGTTTTTATGTATTGTTTGTATTCAGCGTTTCCCTTGATGGATTCCCAAGCTCTATAAAACCCAAGAAATTAAAAACAAGACTTAATTGTCATTTAATTGTAGAAAAATGTCAGTTTTTGTCAATTATATTTTCCTGTTTATATCTCTTAATTGTGATAAACTTACACATTGAGTTAAATGAAAATGCTATTGATAGGTAGCTGTTGTTAACATATAACCCTGAACAATGTAAGAAATTTTAGATACTACAGATTATATATTTATGATGTTTACTTCATTTCCAAATAACAGGAATTATAAGAGAAGTTTATAAATACTCTCTTAAAGCACAAAATGAGTTTTATTGGCTTTTGCATATTAAATTACCATAAACGTATTATCGATAGGTATGTTATGTTGCTGCAGCTGAACATATTTTTACTTTTGATTTCTTAAAACTGAATTCCATACTCACTTGTTTCACCAAAGATATAAAGGCTGTTTCATGTTTCAACAGATTTATAAGCTTCTGTTATAATGGTTTATTCTATTTTCTTATTTAGCATAATAACCCTGAGGAACTGTGTATTCTTTGGAGTGATGAAACATTGCATTCTGGGAAAACAACAGTCCTTAATTCAAGAATTATTCAAGCTTCCATTGTTCTGTTGACATTTGGACCTACATTGTCCAACCATGATAATTATAATTTCTTACTCCAAACATGGTTCCCAGTCTCCGGTACATACGAAGCAAGGCAGGTAGATACTGGTGATAAAGTTGAATTGTTGCATCACTGGTTGAGGATGCTGATGGTACAGTCTAGTGTTGACATACTTGTTGAAGCAGGTGGTTATAATTACTTATACTATTTTATTTGCATTTTAATTGTTACTGCTCTACTTCAAAGACTTTTCTTTTGATAAGTGGTAAAATGCAGATACTGAAGATTTAGTAATATCAGTGCAGTCCCTTTTAGATTAATAGATATACAAGTCTATCAGAACAGAGTTTGTCAATAAAGAATAGTTAATATTTTTCACACTTTTGTATTTCCTCATCAGAATAAGCAAAAAAATAATCTGATGATCTGGAAGTCTGCTATTGCTACTAGCACAACATGACCAGTTTTCACACAAAACTTTTCTACACATGTAGTATGTAATTCCTTTGTTAAATCTTAGTTCCTTTAATTACCGTTCCTTTAATGACAAAGTTTTTACCTGGTTTGTAGTGTCCACCCTTTCAATGTGTCCAAACCACCTTTGTTCTCTCTTTTGTGCTGTGGTCAGTGATATTATGTTTTGTTGTATCACTGTTTCAAAAATCATGGTCATGTTCTTTTGATTATTTTGACTCACCTGTGTAAAGTGAAAATTACACGAACATTTGCCTGCATTTTCTTCAGCTCCTTTGTATGTTATTCTGGACTTTTTATATCTCTAGGCTTTTTACATATCTCTGGACTTTTTACATCTCTCTGGAATTTTGATATCTCTCTGGACTTTTGATATCTCTCTGAACTTTTAATATTGAATATGAATTGTGATTATTTACAGAATAAACATTGATTACCTTTTCATATTCCTGCGTCCTATAGGTTACATCTAATGTTACCAACTCATGTAAAAAGAACAGACACTTTCCATAGTACTAAGTTGATGATTCCCATTAAAGTTGAGTTACAGAAGATAGAAACCACACATGATTGTACTGTGTGAGGAATTTACTGTTAAAACTGAATCAACTTTTTTGTAGGCAGAAATTCTATGATGTATGAAATAGGCAAATGTTTAGTGTATATTTAGCGTATAATTATAAAATGGAAGCCATATCTTGCACTTTAACTTAGACTTGCTTAGAATTATGTCATATTATATGTATGTATGTATGTATTTTTTATATTGTATTTGATTAGGACTGCAAGGATTAATAGCAAGTCAACTCATCATGTTTATGCAGACATCCGGTTTCCCTGTGGAAAGTTTAAATAGGTTATTCAGTGCTTTAGATGAAGCTGCTGATAAAGAACCTGAAGCTTTACTCAATGCCATAATGGACAGAGGTTTGTTTACCTTGTGTCAAATCTCTTTTAATGCATAGTTTTATTTCTATAATAATAAATAAATAAATTCACACTAAAATATTTGTTTATAGTGTGTGCACTAACAAAAGTTAAACAGATGTAATATTTTAATTGAGTTCTGTTATATGTATTTGATCCGCATCATTGTGATTGAAATTCTCTCTTTGTGTTTTTTCTGTAATCAATTGAGATAAAATGTTAACAAAACTTAAAATACTATGCCAATTGTTTATCAGTTGTTTTGTTTGGAAAATGAAAAAGTATGTATGATGTGAAATCTATATGACATCATGTTGAACATTAAATTGTGAATTCCAACTATCCCCATTATTTAATGTCTTAAAAATATTATATTTTAATACTATTTTTCATGGAGCACAATTGTGGTAAAAGTGGCGACCTGTCCATAAATTCAATATTTATTATAACCTCTTGTATATGCATGGGGAGTCTGTTGCAAATAAAAACTATGGAATTAGTTGTTTTAATTTCTGTAGGAGAGGAGGCATCTATCTGTAAAAGTGAATTATCATTTGACAATTATTTCTGGAAATTTTATAAAAATAGACATTAACCAATGTGAGAGTACCAGAAAATTTACAAATGTACATAAAAATATTATGTGTCTTTTAAAAGTTTTTTAGTTTCTGCGACTTTTGCTGGAGTCTATTGATTTTACCATCCAACTATACAATTGTAGATGAAAGTATTTTTGAATTGGACCCTTCTGAGGCTTTAGATGGAGTTTAACAGGCTGTATATATAGTAATGAACGTGTTATGTTATATTTTTGTTGCTTTCATTCATTCAGTAAACGGATCTGGAAACAGAAAGCTTACCACACTCAGATTGTAAAAAAAATTTCTCCAAATACAACTAAGAAACTTAAGTCATTGGAGAATTTACCCATGTGTTCATGCCAAAGTTGTTGTATATTATGCACTTTATATGAGTTATAAGTTTTGCCATTAAACTAAAGCTTTGCATAACGAGAAGTTAATAAAGGTTAAATGAATATATTAAAAGAGGATATTAGAATAAAGTATTTTCTTGACAAAATGCTCGTTCAGCATTGCCAGTGTCAAAAAATGTTAAAATGATGGAGAAGATAAATAACAGCTTAGTTATTTACTAAGATAGGTTGTGTGCATTTTTTATCCGGTAAATAAGTTCACCTAAAGTTTACTTACGTTTTTTTCTCTCAATCAAAGACATTAAGTAGATGTAAAAAATTTTTTTTTTACATCAACATGAGTCTTCTCATACAACACTGAAAATATACTACATGCTAGTGAGTAAAATATCATTATCTTTGTTTAAAAAAAAAGCTAAATAATAAAAGAAGAAAGACATAAATAAAACAAAAATGAAAAATTATGTTTACTTGTCTTATGAATGTGTTTGAGAAGAAAGAAAGGGGTTAATATATAGCAAAAGTGACCACAGGGTGGTGCTGACGCCACAAAGTTAAGAAAACACCCCTAATTTAAAATGTTTTGTATTTTTAGGCTTATAACTTTGATTATATTAGGAAAAAAACAGTTCTGATGTTAATTCCCCTTTAAGCATCTTAATCTAATTCATTCTTATTAGTACCAGTTTTTCAATACAGATCACTTTATCCAGTTGGCTGAACTGGCACAATCTCGTGGTGCATGTGGTGGGGGAAAGTTTTGTGCTCTCCTTCAGAGTGATTATATGAAAGAAGACGATGCTGTGACATTTAATGAAATTGTCAATGATCTTGAGCTTCCTGATATTAAAATCCCGAAACAACAACTTAAAATATCTGCATGGTAAGAATATAAATTATCTTGTGATAACAATGTGTCTCCTGAAGTCTTTGCATTTGTGGAAAAGCATTCAGTCAGAAATTAAATTAAATTAAAGGTGCTATCCCTCAAATTTTTTTATTTTTGTAATATAAACGTATTATATTCATTAGAGCATACAGCACGGTCTTGGTCCGAAATTTGTAGCACATCACGTTTAATTTTTGAAAAACTGTTTTTACTTATCTCTACTGTCCACGAAAAGTTGTTTTCAATTTATCATGGTCATACCAAACTTTTCTTTTTTATAACTATGGATTTATAAAATGCTTGATGAATGATTCTATTTCCATGGAAACCAGCTGTGTTTTGCATAGTTAAATTTATAAATGATAAAATCTTTTAATTGACAAGCAATAAACAATAATTGATAAGTATAAACAAAGAATGAGAAGTTTTTTATGAGCCTGAAAAGCTCTTTCTTTCAATTTTTTTAATGAATCATCCAAAATATGCACACACGAGCTGTTGCAATACACACCAACAAGCCTTATCGGAGGAAGTGATTAAAACGAAGGAATAAATGTGGGTCTCTGGAAATTAAAATCAGAAACTTATTTGGAATATCTCAAGATAGATGCAGTAATAGCTGGTAATATTTGGCACACTTTTCCAACTTTATATACTACTTCAAAAGAACCTATAAAAAAATTTGAGGGATAGCACCTTTAACCTTGATTATCCATATAATATGATTGCAACATGTCTCTTTTGAATAAACTAGAAGATAATATATATATTCAATAGACCTGATAAAGCTGATTATAATCTTGTTTACTAACAGTATCCTCTGTACAATTGCAACTTCTCTTTCAATTTCAACTTTGATGCAGGAAGATTATAGTTACTGTGTTGTTTTTCCACAGGCAGACTAAATAATTTATATTTCTAAGGAGACAGTAAGGATATACTTCCAAGACTGACTGTCCATATTTACTTGTATTACTTGTTTGAGGAAAGGTAACAAATTCATTAACGATTTCTATTATGTTCTTTTTTAGCACAAAACCATTTAACAAAGACAATGTAAAAGAAATATTTTTGGATGTGTTTATGGGGAAAAAGAAATCAACAAACCAGTCTTTTCTTCTTTTGAAGAAAAAGATGTCCATAGAAAATATCAAAATAAAAGAAAATGATGCAGAAATATCTGATCTAGTATTGTCCATTTTAAACAAGTTGAGTGAAGATGAAGCCTTTTTGAGAGAGTTTTGTTTGAATAAAAAAGAAGCCAGCTTGCTGTGTAAATTACTATCAGTGTCACAGCCAATTAACAATTTTAAAACTTTTCTCCTCAAGATGCAAGATTGTAAAACCAAGTCTGTAGAGATGGAAAGTGTTGTTAAGGCCTTAAGTTTGACATATGGCATTGTCAGCCCTGTCTCTTTACCAGTGAAAAATGGGAAACGGAGCATAATTGATAAGTTCATTGCTTCCAGTGCAGAATCAATTGATATTACAGATGCTACAAAGAACCTTATTAACCACATACAGTATTATGATGTTGAGCAACTACCAAAAGATAAATTGATACAAGGTAATAATTTTAATTAAAGGAATGAAAGGTAATCTTGTTATTTAGAATGTTACTAAATGGAAGATTATTAGCATTTGTCAGTCCAGTATTGGAATTCATAATGATATGATAATATTTATCATGTCATGAACCTGAACAATTTAAATGTTGGGTTACATTTTGAGAGAAACTTCTCTCATCATCGGGCAATGAGATTGTTGAAAAAATATCCTTATATATGCATAAAGAGGATCAAAATTTAATTACTTCGCACCTCCATGGGAAATTGCAGACGTATAAAGAACAAATTCCCGTATCAGATAAAGATAGGAAACTTCACATCTCTATGGACAATGTTTTCGGACGTAAAATTGATACTGATGCATAATCAATCCGTCAATTCCCGTAGCTAGTTATCTCCGTCAATTCCCATAACTGGTTATTCCCAACTTGGCCTCTAGTCAAAGCTGGTGTCCATATATCTGGTACATTATATGAGATGCTGTTAATATGATTTTCGTTACTCATTGTTTCTTATTTTGCTCATGATCTATTACACTCACACTCATGTTTTCCCAGTCCAATCTATGGTCAAATTTCCAACTGTGACCAGCGGTTTCATTTTTTGTGATATCTCCTTTGCGAACTGCTCGGGCATGTTCTTTTGATCATTGTTCCAGCGTTCTTTTTTATTCACCGATATAGACTGTGTTACAGTCACCACAGGCAATTTTATAGACCACTTTGTTCTGCTTCTGCTTTTCAATCCGATCCTTCGGGTGAGACAGTATATTCCATAAAGTGTCTTTTGAATCAAATGTACAGGGAATGTTATGTTTACGTGTTGAGATCTGAGAACTTTTATATATACACTGGGACCCCAGTTATCCAAACACTGCCTTACCCAAATTCTCCGATTATCTGAATAAATTGCAAATCCCAGGTTTGACCTATTAAACGTTTATAAAATATCACACATAAACACATTAACTCTGGATTAACTGAACTCAACCATTTTTTCAGTTCATAAGTTAAAAAATCCCTGTTTTAACTGAACTTTTCCTCATAAGTAAGGAAGAATCAATAATAATAAAATAATTGAAAATAATGCAAAAAGATGTTTCTTTCTCTGGAACTTAAAGATTACAATATATGTTGTTATATAAGTATTTCTCTTGACCGCTAAAAGTCAGTTTACATGAAAGTTGTATTCCTTTGCCAGTGACTTGAATATTGCAAGAAATATTCTCATCCTTGAGTTTTAGTAGAAATAAGGACACCTTGATTAATTGAATCCCTATTCCAGTCCCCTCAGAGTTTAAATAACCAGGGTTCTACTGTATCTACCAAAACCTAGCAATCAATCATGTAGTCCTATGTTGCTAGCATGAAACATAAACATTAATATGAAGATGGCGGTGATGGTGGTGTTAGTAAAATATATTCATTATTATAGTTCCTTGTATCTATTTCCAACATTTGGAAACCAAAAAATATTCACTCTTATAGTTCTGTCTAGATTATTTTATTGTCATTTGGGGAATAAAATATTTCCATTATGTCAACCCCCTTCTTCCTCTTATACTAAAAACCTTATCAATTTTATCTATTTTATTACTTTGAGCAGGTTAACTTTGAATTATTTTCAATTTTTCAACAAAGCAACACACTTAGGTTTGAATTGTTCCCTGAAAAATTATGAATTGGTTTTATAAAAGGACAACATAGTTGGCAGAGGAGATTGCCAGACAATTGCCTTCTGGGATATGGTTGTATTGCATGTGTTATGAAGGTACAGCCATGTAACCTGTGACAACAGTTGGACATGTCAATTCTCAAACACAAAAAGACATATAATCTATAATGAACAATCTATTGTTCTTATTGTTAAACCTTTTACTTTTACTTTTTACTTTATAATTCTGTACACATTTTAGCATGCAAAATTGTGGCTGAGAAAGCGCAATTCTTGTTGGAAAGTTTCGTAAAGTCCTTGTGCGTTGGTTTTAAAAATCAAAGAAGTGTAAATCATTGTGTTGAAGTATTAGGTATGTTTTTACTT
The DNA here is from genome assembly GCA_027564595.1 of Bythotiara depressa. Taxonomy (NCBI): domain Eukaryota; kingdom Metazoa; phylum Cnidaria; class Hydrozoa; order Anthoathecata; family Bythotiaridae; genus Bythotiara; species Bythotiara depressa. Next base: position 9,740 of record JANTOQ010277583.1, on the reverse strand, counting down.
TTATTTAGTGATGGGTTTTTTTGTTTGTTTTTCTGCAGTCATGTCATGTAATGTTTATCATAATGTTCAAATTGAGTGTTAGGTTTAATTTGCTACCCTTTAGTTACCCTGTTGTCCATGGTAACGGACATAATCAATAGTCATTCCTTTGTTATTTTGCTTTTTCCAGGGGGTTGATTTTTAGAAATAAAAGGGAAAATAAAGGTTGTATAGAAACTGATAAGACCCCCTAATTCTTCATAAAATTGTAATGGTTTTCAATGTGAAAATTGCAATAAACAGGAGGTATATTCCAGATAATTTGATTAAAACCAGGATAGAATTTCCTTTTGTTGTTTTCTTTTGTAGTGTCAGTAATTAAATCTGTTGATTCTAAATCTTCTGGACTGATAATTGATTGGTTGGTTATCCTTGATCCGGAGATCCTACATGTTAATCCACTCTTGCAAAGAGAGTTTCTGTTCAGTGAGAGAAAAGAATTCACAACAAATATAGATAATATTGATAAAAGTTCAACTGCAGTATTAGCTTCGATGCTGACACATCAGACAAGAAGTTCAACTTTAGAAGACTGTTTTGCATGGATTTTGAATTCAAGCAGAGATGTGAACAGGTAAAACACATTTCTCTACTGTGTACCATCTTGCTATTTAGCAATACAAAGAGAAAATTCTTGTTGCACTCAGTTTAAAATGGTTGAAATAGAGCTTCCTTGAACATTTACAGTATACTTTTCAGAAAGTTTTGGGGGACCTCGAATTAGTCCTGGGTTAGTGGCTCTGTGAGGCAGCACCATGGTTGCTACCGAGGGGGGAATTCTTTTGTGTAAGGGTTCTAGATTGGATAAAACAGCCATTTCCAATGGATAAAACTGTGTGAGCTTTCTTGTTATAACTGTATAAATTCTTTCTAACAGCCTGTAAAAATTTTAAAAGTAGTTAAATCCCACATCAAGCTGTGCCTTCTCTTGTTCTGTTATCCTTCATCAGAGCAGCGTGTTTACAAAAATCTAATCATTTTGGCTACCATTATTTTTCTGAATGATGTTCACACAACCGGGTGTTATTTACGGAATAATTTACCAAGTCTGCAAATATATTACAGGGTTAGAAATAACTTTTTTCAAGTTGTTTGTGATATTAGTGACTCCATGAGGGCCCCCCATCCATGTTGGAGTCCGAAGGGCTAGTCCTAGATTGCTGTAAAAGCATTCTTTTTCTTGAAAATTATGCACACCGTAAATTGCACAACAGAAAGAAAATTATGTACTTACTAAGTATATAAATATTGAAAATGAGCACAAACCAAGATATGTCTTTCAAATTTAATCACTTATGATCCAAGACAATTTCATGATAGCTAAAACACTACGACAAGTCTTTCTAAACTTTCTTGTTACGGAGATTAAAAGATATGTGCATGTGATACTATTTGATTCTCTTTTAAAACACATCCAGTGAGAAGGTAACCAAAAATTTTAATATGGTGATTTAGACATGGGTCGTAAGTGAAGCATGGGAACATATACTGAACCGAGTTTAAAGAATGATTTAAAGAATGCAAAATAAAATGTTAGATGTTAAATCATCTGATGTATAGTTATTCTTTCTTTCAGGCCAACTGGTAAATATAATTCTAAGTAAACACAAGTAAAAAGAAAGTAAGTAAAGAGGGAAAATAATTTTTTGAAGTGCTGATAAATTTTTTTGGGGACATTTTTTTGGGCCCCCGTAGCGGTTAAACACTATCAAAATCACCCTGGATACAACGTTGCCTAGAGTTTTATCCTGGATGTCTGCTGTTTGTTTTCTTGTGTTGATTTTAGTTCTCTTTTCAGGTTGGTAAATAAGGAATGGTAATATTGGAGTAAGTTATAATAACAGGACATATGAAATAAATATAAATTTCTTTCATAGCTTGGATGTTGGTTCCTGTTTAAATTTTCTTAGTGCTGTGATAAATAATCCTCGCCTATGGCAAGGAAGAGAAAACAAACATGACAATTTGGAGCAGGAAGAACAAAACAATTCCGTAAGTCCATTTTCTCAAATTTGTTAGAAACTGACACAAACCATTGGCTGCTTTTACTAACTTTTTCCACCCAATTTAATTGATAACTTGTTCACTCTGTTATTAGGATGTATCTGCACACTGACTGTGTCATAGGTAATATATAATATATAATATTGGTTGTAGGAAATTTATAGTAAGGTTGACCAAAACAAGTGTCAGTAAATGAAAGTGTCAGTAAATGAAAACACAGTCCAGTTTATGTTAGCATTAAACATTTTTGTGATCTATGTATTTGGAAGTTTGTATATATTTATAAATAATAATATTATATATTTGTAAATTGTTTATATTTACATGCAGATTGAATTTTGTGAAAGATGACTCTGCCAGAATTAAGACATGTATGTATATGTATACAAAGTTTGAAATATGCCATTTAAAATAATTGTTTCCTTTGATGTCAATCAAATTTAATTCTATATTCCTTGAAGGTTCTTGAAGATCACATTGAAATAGATTTGTCTGTACATCAGCTCTACCGACTCATTCAGTTGATATTGGCTGAGTTAAATCTGGCAATCAAAGCAGGTACAGTATCATTATTTTTTTGTGCATCAAAAATAATTTAACAGCATTAATTAGTGGAGAAATATTCGTTGGAAAGAGATATAAATTTACAAATTTCAACACTTAACAATGACATTATTAGAAAATCTTCCATCCACGTGGTAAAGTTTAGTCACAAAAGAAATTAAGTAACAGAGCTTCGCAAAATATTTACATATTTGTGTGATTCCTTTGCTGCTTGATAACGTACATATTTATATTTGTTTATGAGGGCAATTTGGGATAAATCAGCCACGTTTGTTTTACGAAAAATTTAATTTACTGTAATGAGGGTTGATTTTAAAATTTTGTAATTTATCCCAAAGTTGCTGATAGAAAAATGTAAAACATTTTTTCTGATTGTGCAAGGTAATGGACTCACACAGCGGACTGAGAGATGATTCACAACAGTCGGATGATTTTAAAAAAATATGCCAGCTAACAAATGGACCACTCTGGGGTGATTTCATCAAGGATGTGATTATTACAGAAACTAATGTTCATTTTCTTCCTACAAGTATTTTTAAAATAAGTAAATAAATATATATCTATTATATACATAAAATTCATTCAAGAGGAAAAATGAATTATTTGCACAAGATTCTAGTGATTTTAAATATGCAGATACTAAGGTAAATGTGATCATGATGGGTCCGTACTCAGTATTGTCGCTTTTGAATCAGCAAAACATTTCCCGTGGAGGTGTGAAGTAATTAAATGTCGATCCTTGTTTATTCGTGTATCAACAAGATTTTTCAACAATCTTCTGTGCAATGATTAGAGAAATATCACTCGAAACGTTGCCCAATGTTTAAATTATTCTGATCCTTGTCATGGTAAATAACATAATATCCTTTATCAAACTTAATTTCCCACGAATAAGTTTAGCTAGTTCGTCATATACATTATTTGTTACTTTCAATCTTTTCTTTAAAAATTTTCTACAACCCTAAGTAATTGTTTCTTTCTGTTCTTTCACTGATTTTTTGAACTTTTCATTTGTCCAGCTTTTGCTTCATGTTATTTTCTTACTAAATTTACCACGAAAATCGCATTCACACGCAAAGTAAAATTATACACCCTGTTGGTAAAGCTGCTTATACTTCTCCTTAACTGAGCTTTATATTTATGCACCTGGTTAATTTAAACTATTTTTACTGTGTTTCTTTTTAGACAAGAAAGAGGAGAATACAGGGAGGTATGTCATGTTTGAATTCATTTGCAATTGCACCTAGTGTAATATAATTGCAAACTTGAACTTCTTGCAGTAGCCATGTTTATTATGTTCTTAATTTATAATATATTCTTATTATTTCACTTGACTTTATCTTATTTACCTTTTTTAATTTTATTTCTTTTCTTGTACCCTACAATTTTACTTTAGTTAGCATGCAGTGTAGCTAGCTGTGAACTCTCATCGCGTTACAGAGCATGCCATTTTGAAACTGTTTTACAAATTACTAATCTATTATTCGACTGGTATGTGCCCAAGTCGATGAATACACTCAAACACAGTTCTTTAAAAGGGATTTTCTAGTTTCTAGACAGAATACAATAGCAATTTTCAAGTTATCTGCCACTTTAATAATTTGCAAATTATGGAAACTAGCTTTTTAATGAAGCACCTGTTATTATTAAGAAAACATTTTTTCATTTTCCTTTTTTCTTACACCAATGGGAAATGAAAGAAAATTCCACCTGACCTAGCAGTGTTTGTCTGACCTTACATTGATGACTTTATTCTTTCCTGGGTGATTAAATAAGCATTGTACTGCAACTTATTTTTGTATACTGTAAACTTCACATTCAACAAACTATGTAAAGAACAGCACAATAAAACTTTTTTCATGAATTTCGGCATCCAATACCACTTTTCGCTATGGAAAATGTCCTGCATTAGCCATTGATTGTAATATGCTGGTCACACTCCATTTATGTACAGTACCTATAAGATATTAAATTTATTTATTCATTTATTTATTTATGAAGTTTTACCCAGGGTAGCCTCTTTAACTACTTAACATACTGTTGTCAGTGACTTTCCTGCTGTCATTGTAATTAAAGCTAGCGAGTAACAAATTTCTTTTTGGCACTGTAAGTCAAGCAGGAATTTTTCACTCATTGAGACAGACAACTCCAAAGAAAAACTGGAATTGAACTATAAATGTTTGGTGGTTTAGATACAACAGCAGGTAGATTACAGATGCATGCCTCGTTCTTCAAAAACTGAATTTATTGTTTCCTTGTTATGCAACTAGGCTGCAAACTAATTACCAGAGTCCCATCTATCTACTAATTTGATAGTTCAAGTAATCATATTTTTAAAATTTAGTATTAATGATATCATGGGTTGGCGGCTACCATTGTTGCTGAACCTGTCTAAAAAGAGCATGAAATTACTGCAGAAAGCTGTTAACTTAACAAAACAAAGTAAAAAGTAAGTGTTATATGTTGTTATTTTATGAAAACTTGAACTGCATAGCATGTGTGGATAGACAAAATAAGAAATAAAAAAGCAGTACATGTTTTGCTTAAGACAGTTTCTTTATTATTAGCGCAAAAGTCAAGTTCATTTTCGTGATTTATCATACAGTATAGGTGACTTGAAATTGTACTGAAGATGACTTGAGAAGTGTGTCAGTACTCTGTGATACAATTAAATATATAATGTAAAACAATGTTTTTGGAATGTTCTAATGTGACATAGAATCATGGTAAAGCAATTTTTCTGGAAAGGATTAAAACAAATATTGAAATTTCCATCGCATTCAAGTAATGGTCTGCTCTAAAAATCAGACAATATATTCTGGTTATTTGCTGGACTGTCTATTATATTAAAAAATATGATGTTAAATGTCTTACAGAACAACATCTTATATCAACATATATATTCAAGTAATTAATCAGTGTCCTGTATTATTATTATTGTTACTTAGATAAAAGCATCAGAAGAGTTTTATAGTTTCATACTGTCTTTAACAGTAATGTCTTTAACAGCAATGTTCTTTAACAGCAATGTTCTTTAACAACAATGTTCTTTAACAGCGATGTTCTTTAACAGCGATGTTCTTTAACAGCAATGTTCTTTAACAGCAATGTTCTTTAACAGCAATGTTCTTTAACAGCAATGTTCATTAACTGCGATGTTCTTTAACTGCGATGTTCTTTAACAGCAATATTCTTTAACAGCAATTTTCTTTAACAGCAATGTTCTTTAACAGCAATGTTCTTTAACAGCGATGTTCTTTAACAGCAATGTTCTTTAACAGCAATGTTACCACAGTTTCCTTCAACTGTTCCATTTTCTTACCGCTTCTCCTTCCATGGAGTCATCTAATGTCCATAATTATATTAGCAGAAAAAGGGTATATAATTACAACCAATATAATTATCGTCAGTTTGGTATATATTTCTTGTCACTTACATTCTATAGTTTGCAAAATACTATTGCCAATGGATATTAATACATTCATACAAGACTGAAGTATTAAATTATGTATCCATAATCTTTGTGAGCATTAAAATCAGTACTAACATGTGTATTCTTCTATTACTTACAGAAGATTTCAATATCAAGTTGAGACCTGAATTCTAGCACAGTTGTATTCCCTTTCTTACACCTCAAAAGAGGAGAGCATGTTTTGGTTACAGTTGGATTGATAATCTTTCGGAGCTAAGTGCTATTGAAAACAGGAGGAACAATGTTGTTTTTGATTCTTATTAATTGGCATGAAGTGGTCACCCATCCTTGTTTCCTTAAATTAATTCTTAGATTAAAAACATAACAGATAGAGTGTGGTCCAATTGCCTAAAACTGTTTGTTGATTTTTTTATTTTTTTTTCTGTTTAAGATTCTCAAACACAGTTATTGAATGTTTTGTGAAGCACATATACATGAGGAAACCAACGTTACTACCAGGCATGATAATGGAGTATACCTCGACTAAAGCAAGTGTAGACTGCCTACCTCAAACAAATAGGACAGAGGTAACTTTATTATGTTGTGAGTTAAACACAGGTACATAGAATAATCATAAATTCAATTAGCCATCTTTTTCACTCTTTGTGAATTATAATGGGTATCCACCAGAAGCTTTCAAACACTCAATAAAAGCATAAAAAACACTATGGATAGGTATGGATTGATCAAGTTAGTGACTAGCTTTTGGAAATTAAATTATCAGACCATATGAGGTTATATATTGTCACATGACATGCTTTAGAATGTTCTTGCTGTCAATTTCATTTTTTTCTATGCAATTATTTAAGTAATTCCAACATGCATGTGCATATTTTAATGAGCTAGTAACATGCTGTTGATCAATACATATATTAAGGAGCTAGTAACACGCTATTGATCTTTACATGTTGTTTCATGCTTCATGAGAGTATTTGTGAGATTCTATTAAATGATGTTGGATATGTCACACAAGGCTGGAAAAGTTCAATCCAACAAGATCTTAGTTATAAATATCTCCTTTCTTTTTGAGTCAGGGAATCTTCGAGTTATGCCCTTCAAGGTACAAAAACGTTGAGTTACACCCCTTGATGACATCGTCAATGACGTCATAACTCGAAGTTTACTAAACATTTAGAGTAAGTAGAGTTAACGTAACTCAATTAATAATCAAAGTTAACGACAAATCAAGTTACAGTCAGGGGCATAACTCGAATGTTACTTAAAGTTGATGACGCATCGAGTTAGTGGCAGGGGCGTAACTCGAATGTTAATCAAAGTTGATGACACGTTGAGTTAGCAGTATGGGCATAACTCGAGCATTACTTAAAGTTGATGACACGCCGAGTTAAGACTTTCTTATAAATTCTATCGTGTTTTAACAAAATAAGTTAAAGTTACTTTTATTAAGCTGAAATAAATATTTAGATCTTATTCCTTTAACAGCATTTATAAATGAATAATATAAAGGTTGTATTTGAAAAAAATTGTTAAATTAAAAATTAAGGCCCCAAGAGTGCCAGTTAACTAAATTGCATAGATAAAACTGACTGACATAAAATTTATGATTTTTGCTGTTAATAAGTTAACCAGGGGGTATTGGAGTATGTAAATTATTTATTTTCAAGCAGGTACTTAATATTAAAAAGATAAAAGTGGATAAAAAACCCTTTGATGTTTGTAAAATATATTGTTAGAATGCTTTTATAGCGTTACTAGGATCGCGTTTGATTGAAAATAATTACCCACTAACATGGTCAAAATTTATGTGTACAATGCTATGTTACAGAGAAATGGCATTGTTAACACAAACAGGCCATTGTGGACTGATGAAAAACTTTCATATTTTGAATCGTTTGTTTGTGATTACAAAGATAAAAGTGGATTATGATTGAAGCCCCTGAACAGCAAAAGTTTGATGTACAATGTCGCTAGAGAAGGACTGGCATTAGTACTACACATTCAGGTGTATTTCCAGTCAGCTATGTGATTACAAAGATAAAATCGGATCATGATTACCCCCTCTTACCAGCAAAACTTATGTGCAGAATGCAGATAACTGATATACGTACAACTTTGTGCTATATATGAAGGAGAGTTGAATAAGTCCTCTCAATAATACTTTTCTTCCCGCCTTTTGCTCTTCAAAATTTAGTAGTGGCCAAATAAAGTGAAGAAAGTGTTGGGAAATTCAGCGAACAGTGTTTCGCAAACGGGAGAAATCCATCTGGTCTTTATAATTTACTACCACCCCATTGGGGCTGCCCTTCTTTTTAATCCCCACTGACGAATATATAGCTTCTAAATAAAATTTTAAATTATAGTCGGTCTATAAAGTTGTATAACCTAAGATATTATCAAAAAAATACTGTTAATATAGTTATATAAACTGTTAATATCATACAATATAACATTAACAATATAGATGTTGTTGAACAGCAAGGCATCATAAGTTACACGACACATTAAGGCGGTATTTCCATAAGTCGAAAAAATAGCCACTCTTATATTATACCACTTATTATTTCCCTATCCGTTTGGTTTTCTAAACTGCTAGTAATACGATATTGAGTTTTGATGAAAGAAAAAATGTCTTCCCGTCAAGAACAAAAGAATGACATTCGAATGCATATCGTAACCTTAAGTCGATTTGTCATTAACTTTGATTATCGATCGAGTTACGTTAAATGTACTTACTCTAAATGTTTAGTAAACTTTGAGTTATGACATCATTGATGACATCATCAAGGGGCGTAACTTCGAAGTTTTTGTAACTCGAAGGGCATAACTCAAAGAGCGTAACTCGAAGTTTCCCTGACTCTTTCTTTTTGTGTTCTAATAATTTAAAGATACTAGTGGCGTGAAGAAATGTTTCGATATTTGGTAGTTGAATGCAGCTTATACATACTCTCTTGAAGTATGAAACGTCACTAAATGTTTTGATCAGCAGCTAATGACAAGCATTCTCAAATTAAATGTCCAGGTTAATGTTTTATCATGTGGCATGATTCAACAATGTTTGATTGGATTTTTTTCTATAGAATTCTTCAAGTAATTCAAATGTGGATGTGCATATTTTAACGAGCTAGTAACACACTGTCGTGTGGATGTGCATATTTTAACGAGCTAGTAACACACTGTCGAACTTTACATGTTCTTTAATACTTCAAGAGAGTATTTATCAAAAGTTTTGCAGTTTGTTTAAGTCTAGTGACTTGGTGGAAATCACCAAGTCATGTGTCATTTAAGCAATAAATAAGTGAATTACTTAGTAAACAAACAACCATGTACATTACTCATTCCTTTTGTAGTGGTTTTAGTTTATTCTTGCTGATATTCTATGCACAATCTGAGCCATACTGTTTGCTATTCTATGTAATTATTACATATTCTATGTGCAAATGGAACCATACTATTTGCCAATCTATTTGTGATCTGAACCATACTGTCTGAAAAGTTTTAAGTTTTGGTCCAAGCTGAAATGAATTCTAGCTCTAGTTGCGAACATTCATTGTGCCACTCTTTAGAATGCTAAACCTCTAGAAACCAAACATTCCTATATAATGACTACATTTCTCATCACAGCTTCTCCTGTTGTGTAACTTATCATGTTATGTAGCAATAATTATTTGCAGATGTTTGTTATAATATACACATGCACTAG